>CADDXX010000304.1:859382-875998 GCA_902810485.1 Alauda arvensis
TTGGCTTGGCCCTTTGTCCCCAGGCTTGGAGCAGTTGCTGCAGTGGTGCCAGGCTCTGCCACCAGCTCATTGCAGGGCTCCCAGGGGTAGGCAAAGCCCTCCCTGGCAGTGGGTGCCCAAACTTGTCAGACACCTGTGGAGCACTGGCTTGAGGCAGGATGGCACATCCCATCCCATCCCATCCCATCCCATCCCATCCCATCCCACCTCTCTGGGCTGTGCTGCTCTGGGCAGTGACAGGGAACAGGCTGTGTGGGGTCTCCTGGAAGCGTGACGCAAGGAAGGTCCTGCAGTAGATAATCCCCCAAATTCCTGGCTCTGCTGTCCCTCCACACCCCCAGTGCTATGTGCCTGATGTCACCCAGCTCTGCACGTCCCCAGATGATCCATCCCAGCCTGGAGCCATCCCAGTGCCTGTGGCTGCAGTGAGCTGGGACACTGCCAGCCACAACCTGAGCCCTGGCACAGCCCTCCTGCCTGCCCTGCCTGCCAGGGTCAGAGGTGGCCTCATCCCTCAGCCACCCCAGCTCTGTGGCTGTCACAGAGCTCAGGTTCACCCACCTCAGCAGTGCCACACCTTCACCTCCCCTTGCCTGGCAGCAGTTCCTGGGCTGCCACCTGGTTTAGCCTGGAAGTGGATGATTCCTKGCCAGGATCCATCCCTTAGCCAGCTGCCACCTTCACCTTCCTGGGCTACAGTTGGAACTTCAGGGTGAATTTATCGTCCTCATCCCAGCTCTGGTGCCAAGCCCAGGGCTGCCTGTCCAGTACTGCTGGACAGCCCTGAGTGCATCATTCCCAAACATTGTCATCCCTGTTCTCATTCTTTCACACTCCTTTCTCCATCCCTGCTCCCTCCCAAATAAATTGCCTGCCTGGAATTACTTTCTCAGTTGGTCCCAGTTTTCCTCTATTTGTACCCAGATTTGATATTCCTGACCAATTCCAGACACCTTTCCCACTGCTCTGAATTTTCCTTGGATGCTGCCTGTGCTGCTCAGCCTGCCAGTGTGTTCAGCCAAGCAGTGATAATCCAGTGCCTGAAATCCAGTTATCCAAATAGGATTTCCTGCTGGTGACTGGGATTTAATGGCGAGGCCCTGGCCCTGCCTGTGTGTGTAATCCAGAGCTCAGGGCGCTCAGCCTGTAATTACAGCAGGGAAATCACCCCGGGGCTCTGGGATCTCTGGGTGCCTGTGCCAGGCTGTGCCACCAGCTCAGAGCCTGCCTGAGGACAGATCCCTCTGCCTGGGGTRTTCCTGCTCCTGCCTTTGTTTTGGGCAGCCTTTTTTCCAGGGCAGGGCGATGTGAACACCATCCTCTAACAAGTCACTCTCAGGATTTAGGATGCTGTTTCCACTTTCCCAGCCTGGTGTGTGTGTGAGGGAAAAGCCAAAGTCTTGCTGTGTGTTTTGGACAACTTGTGGGCMGGTGTCCTTTGAGATTTCCCAGGTGCTGTTCCACTGGGATTACTGGGGTRCCAGGATCCCAGGAAAGCAGGGCCATGTGCTGGGATCATGAAACAGTAGGATCTCACAGTGATGGTTGTTCAAGTGAAGATTTCATGGATCATGCCTTGAAATCTGAGCAAATCTTGGCAGGATCCTGGTGTGACTCCCTTTGGTGCCAGGGCACTGCATGGGGGTCCCTCTGATGCCCAGGAGGAGACTGGGGTGTCCAAAGCCTGGAGTATCCTTAGTGCTGAGCTGGTGTGGAGCTGGTGTGTTCAGCTTAGTGCTGCACTGGTGTGGGGCTGGTGTCTGGTTTAGTGCTGAGCTGTGTGGAGCTGGTGCCCAGCTTAGTGCTGAGCTGGTGTGGTGCTGGTGTCCAGGTTAGTGCTGAGCTGGTGTGGTGCTGGTGTCCAGCTTAGTGCTGAGCTGGTGTGGTGCTGGTGTCCAGGTTAGTGCTGAGCTGTGTGGAGCTGGTGCCCAGCTTAGTGCTGCACTGGTGTGGAGCTGGTGTCCAGCTTAGTGCTGAGCTGGTGTGGTGCTGGTGTCCAGGTTAGTGCTGAGCTGGTGCCCAGCTTAGTGCTGAGCTGTGTGGGGCTGTCACCTCTGTGAGCTCTCAGCCAGGCTCTCTGGTGGCCGTGTCCCACGGGCTGTGTCCCCTGTCCCCAGGTGAGCCACCACCCCCCGGCAGCCGCCCACCACGTGTACTCCCGGCGCGGSTGGACGCTGTGGCAGGAGATCACCATCGCCAGCAAGTTCAGGGGCAAATACCTCTCCATCATGCCACTGGGTAGGTGATGGGTTCTGGGATTATCTGGGATTGGTTGGCCTTGTACTGCTCATGCAAAACCCAGCAGTTGAAGAAACTGTTCCTTGGCCTTTAGGAATTCCTTGGGCTCACCTGGGACTCAGAGAGCTCCACCCCAAGCAATTAAGGAGCCCAGATTTGTGCTCCTGATCCAATGATCCARCAATAACATGTCTGCTCTTGAAGTGGAAATGATGGTAGCTGCAAAGGCTCCTTTGCTTTGGAAGTACCCTGCTTGCTCAGGAATTGATTCCTCCTTCCATGATACTTAAAATTAACTTTTTAATTGTTTTAACCTGTTACTACGCCTGTTTTAACCCTCTCACTGCCAGTCAAGTGCAATAAGCTGCCTCCTTCCAGCATTTTATTTTCCTTTTGCCTGTCCCTGGGCTGGGCAGYATTCCCAGAGTGGTGCCAGTGCCTGACTCCACCAGGCAGCACATTTCTGGCTTGCTTTTAAAATTACTACTTCTGGCAGAGGGCAGAGGGCCTGGCAGGAGTTGTAACCTCCCTTCCTGGAGCAGACCAAGGGWGGGATGAATCCAGAGCCAGCCCTGGTCAGGGGATGCAGGGAGARGGATGGCTCTGAGGATGAGCATGGTGGGCTCTGGGGAACATCTGTCCCTGCTGAGCTCAGACCACTCCTGTCTCCACAGGCGCCATCCACCTGGAGTTCCATTCCAGTGGGAATCACTATGTCTGGAGGAAAGTCACCTCCACTGTGCACAACATCATCGTGGGCAAGCTCTGGATTGACCAGGTGGGTGAAGGGACAGGTCCTGCCTGGCTCTGGGGCTCTGGGGGAGCACTGCCCTCCTGGGGCACATGCTGCTGCCAYGATGGGAAGCTGTGCTTCCCTGCAGGGATGGGAAGTGCTTCCTGGAGCCTTCCCTGGCTCTCCCTGAGGCCAGCAGGTGCTGGGGGGGCTGGTGTGGGGGCAGCCACTGGTGCTGCTGTGCCCAGTGGTGATTGGTGCCTGCACTGCCACTAACACCTCCTGTGTCTCTCCCTGCTGTGCTTCTTTTACCCAGTCTGGTGAAATAGAGATTGTTAACCACAAGTCCAAAGATAAATGCCAGCTGAAATTCACCCCCTACAGCTACTTCTCCAGGGATGTGCCCCGCAAGGTGAGTATCCAGCAGGGACTCTGCTCCTTCAGGGTCACACCTGGCTCTTCTGGGATGAGCACAGGGCTGAGGGGCTGGTCAGGCATCTCTAACGTGGGTCACCAGGGAGGGCTGGGTGGCACCTCCRTTGTCCCCTGGTTTGGCACTGATGTGCTGGAGCTGCAGAACCGAGACCTGGGAGGGGTTTGGTGGGTTGGACACCCAGCTGMAAGGTCAGCCATGTCCCAGGAGACCCAGCAGCACATCCAGCTGGGCACCTGGAAACTGTGGTGTCCTTCTGGGCATTCCCAAACGCCACCAGAGCCGTGTCCCCCTGGCAGGTGACGGGGGTGGTGAGCGACGCCGATGGCAAAGCCCACTACGTCATGTCGGGCACGTGGGATGAGAAGATGGAGTGCTCCAAGATCGTCCACAGCAGCCATGGCAGCACCAGCACCGAGGGCAAGCAGAAAACTGTCTACCAGACACTGTCCCCAAAGGTCCTGTGGAGGAAGTACCCGCTCCCGTGAGTCCCCTGGGGTGGGATGGGGATGGGATTTCCCAGAGCCTTGTGGAGTGGGAGGCTCATACGCCCAGGCCTGAGGACATCTGGGACTTCTGGGGCTGAGTGGCTTTTTCTGAGGTGGGAGTATAGGTCCTTGTAAAGGGAGGGTGGCTTTGGGGACTCTTGGGGTTGGGTTTTTGGGGCAGTGGGCTCTGGCAGGGAGGGCTGTTGGCTGCTTTGCCTTGCTGGTCATCGTGTCCCTGGCCATCGTGTCCCACTGCTCACTTTGTCCTTCTGGGGACCAGTCCTCCCTTGGCCCTCCTGGTCACAACAGGGCTGGGCTCAAATCAGTCTCTGAGCCCAACAGACAGTCCCTGATTTGGGGATGTTCTCTTGGGATGGGGACTCAACCACTGCCCTGGGCAGCCTGTTCCAATCACCCTTTCTAGGAAGGAATTTTCCCTAATACCCAATCCAAAACTGCTGTGCTGCAACATGAGGCCATTTCCACTCATCCCTTGTTCCCTGGGAGCAGAGCCCAACTTCTCCCCAGCTGTCCCCTCCTGGCAGGGAGTTGTGCAGAGCCACAAGGTCCCCCCTGAGCCTCCTTTTGTCCAGGCTGAGCCCCTTTCCCAGCTCCCTCAGCCTCTCCTGGGGCTCCATTCYCTTCCCCAGCTCCCTTCCCTTCCCTGGACACGCTCCAGCCCCTCCAGGCCTCTCCTGTCAGGAGGGTCCCAGAGCTGCCCCAGYACTGGAGGTGYCCCAGCAGTGCCAGCCCAGCAGGAGTGGGTGGATCAGTGGGGCTGGGTGCATCCATCCCCCGTGTGACCAGGCTCTCTGTGTTCAGGGAGAATGCAGAGAACATGTATTTCTTCTCGGAGCTGGCGCTGACGCTGAACGAGCCCGAGGAGCGCGTGGCGCCCACGGACAGCCGGCTGCGGCCCGACCAGCGCCTGATGGAGAGCGGCCGCTGGGACGAGGCCAACGTGGAGAAGCAGAGGCTGGAGGAGAAGCAGAGAGCCGTGCGCCGGCGCAGGGAGGCCGAGGCCGTGGAGGCCCTGGAGGAAGGTGAGGCTCAGGATGCGGGGGCTGCGCTGCCCGTGCYCTKGGATGGTTGTGGAGGACAGACCCTGCAAGGGGAGAGCAGCTCTGGGGGACCCTTGTGGGTGGGTTTGGGGCACTTGTGGGGGCTGGTAGGGTTTTAGGGGCAGTGGGCTCTGGCAGGGAGGGCTGTTGGCCGCTTTGCCTTGCYGGTCATCGTGTCCCTGGCCATCGWGTCCCACTGCTCACTTTGTCCCTCTGGAGACCAGTCCTCCCTTGGCCCTCSTGGCCACAGCAGGGCTGGGCTCCAATCAGTCTGAGCCCCGGGAGCACCAGCAGGCACAGTGCTGGCTCTTTGGGCAGCTGTGGGAGCTGTGGGATGGCAGGTTCTGGGTGGACAGGCCCCTGACCCCCGCTCTGCCCGGCCAGGGAAGGACTACGAGGGGTACATCCCGCTGTGGTTCGAGCGCAAGGTGGACGCCGTCACCGGGGAGCTCATCTGCGTCTACAAGGGCGGCTACTGGGAGGCCAAGGACAAGCAGGACTGGAGCGTGTGCCCCGACATCTTCTGAGCCCCCCGAGGCGCGGGGCCAGCCCCGGGACCYGGCACAGCCCGAGGGACAGCGCGGACACGCCGGCAGCGTCCCGCTGGGCCGACACAGTCACCACACGCAGAGATCCAACCAGGGATTCCAAACCTATTTTTTTATGCACTAATATATAGCATCTTTTTTTTTTTTTTTTGGTGGTTGGTTTTTTTTTTTTTTTTTTTAAACAATGGCTTTTTCCAGTGACTGCTTAGGAGTGAGGACACGTGGAGCTGGGTTGGGATTAGGATGTTCATTGCTGTCAGGAGTTGCTGCCTATATCCTCCAGCGCCTCGGCTCCAGGGCCGAGACGTCGACTTCCAAAGATGCCTGGGGTGTGGGAATGCCGTGCTTGTGTGAGCTCTTCTCTTTGCCATTTTTTTTTTTTGGGACCCCATTTCTGTGTGGACATTATGGAATTATTTTTTTAAAAAAAACCAATCCTGCTCCTGGTTCAGGTTTCCTTCAAAGATGGACACGAACAACTCTGCTTGGAAAACTGTCCCCRGGAGCCATGGCGCCTGATCCCAGAGGCTCCTGGTGGTTCCACAGTGCACAGTCATCCCAGTAACACCAAGCAGGATATTTCAGCTGGTGACTTTGGCGTTTTTGACCTGGATTTTGTTTTTTTTCAAGAGCGTTGGAAGTGCTTCCCCACAGTCTGATGTGTTCAGGCAGAGCTTGGGCCTGTCTTTATTGTGTGGGAGTGGTTTGAGTGAGGTTTGCTTTGGTTTTCCTGCAACCACATCCGAAGGGGGAAATGGCCTCAGCGAGGCTGGGAATGCCAGGCCCATGCAGGGCAGAGTTTTCATCCCAGTGATGCTCCTGTTGCTGCTCCATGTCCCTGCACACAGGGGCAGGATCTCGATGCTGGGTTTTCCATTGCTCTCTCCCTGCTGAGCTGTGCCTGCTGCTGGSTGGGAGAGGAGGGAGGAGGTRCCATGGGGAGAGGAGGGAAGAGMTGCTGTGGTGCCCTGGGATGGAGCCTTGGTCCTGCATCTCCCACCCTGTTCAGCCAGACAGGCCTGGCCACAGGCTGAGGCTGGTGGGTCCTTGCATCCCAGCACCTGCTCCTGGCTCCTGTCCCTCTCCTCCCTCATCCTGGGCTCTCCCTGCAGCAGCTCCAGTTTGACAGGGCAGGGAACCCCTTGTCCCCCTCACCCCTTTGGGTGTCATCACCCTGCCTGGCCCTGGATGCACTGGGAGAAGGGGAGTGAGCACTGCTGGTGACAGGTGAGGACCAGGGGTACCGAGGGGAGGCAGAGGGTGGCAGCATCCCAAAAACGGGGTCTGCTGGGCCAGGGAGTAGCAGGAACACCTGGAGACCTGCACTGGCCCTGCTGGATCCCATTTCTGCTGTCTCCTCCTCTGGCTCTCCATCATATCACACTGACCCTGCCTGTGGGGCAGCCCCAGCCGGGCCTGTCACACCCACGTGGAAGTTAATTAGCAATAACGAACCTTGAGGCAATGGTAACTGGAATATCCAGGCTGCACACGGGACACTTATGCAATCAGGTTCCTCATCCATCAGTCTCCTCCTGATCAGCTTCCAGCRCTCCCATCCCTGTGATCCCCACAGTGTACAGTCCCCACAGCCCTGGATGGTGTCACAGTGGTGACAGTGGGGCAGCCCCCACTGCTCTCAGTGCACCCTTTAATCTTATTTATTTGCTTCTAATTTATACATATATATATATAWAAATATATATAAAATTATTTTGCTTAAATTTCTATGGTACACAATAGATGAAAAATGATGAAGACAGAGGTGTCTGTCTGAGTTTTTACAGCACGAGTACGATTCCCCTCAGCTCGCCCCGAGCTCGGGTGATGTGATGGAATGATTCCCATTGCAGGGAAGCAACGGTTTGCTCCAAAGCTGGATCCTGTAGCATGGAAAAGGTGTTCCAGAGACATTCCCATCTGGAAGGGATGTGTTTGGGTTTGAGGAGCGGCGCTAGGGATTCCTGGGAGTGGGATGCTCCAAGCTGCTTCCCGGTGTCCCGAGAGTTGCAGCAGCAGCTCCGGGATGTTCACTCCTTCCTGGAGCTTTGCCTTGGCTCGGGAAAGCTGATCTTCAATGATCCAGCCTGGGATTCAGCCTGTGGAGAGCTGCCCGTGTCCTGGCCCCAGGTGTCCTACCTGGGASAGGGAGGATGCTCCCCACTGATCCCTGGTGCCGCTGCCCTGGGCTGTGGCAGCCCCCARGTGTCCCGGGGGATTTGTCCCACTCAGTCGGGTCTGTAGGACAGGCTGGAATGGAGCTCTTCAGAATGCCTTATTTGCCTTTCTGCTGTGTCAATGCAAGCGTCACCCGGGAGCCTGGAGCAGGGAGAGGCTCCAGCACAGGCTGTTCCCAAGCTGGATTGGGGCGTTCCTGGGTGGAGCAGAGCGGGGAGTGGGATGTTGCTCCCCAAGTGCTGGCACCGAGGGTCCTGCTGGGCTCTGGGGCCCCAGGGGTCCCCTCTGCTGTGCCCCCATYGCCTCCTCCATCTGGGAACCCCCATCACAGACCCTGCACAGCTCCCTGGAGYGTGGGGGAGCGTGAGGAGCACTCCAACCCAGAAATCCCCCCGATTTTAGGCTAATGGAAAAAATTGCTCCATCTTCCAGAGATCATCTTATCAGCAGCACTTAACCAGAGCACCATCTCCTGGTCCTTCTGTTCCTCCTCGAGGATTTTAATGTCATTCCACTGTAAATGCTGTTGAATGTATTTTCTTTTTGAACAATAATATATTGTGAGTGATCCCTCTTCTCCTACACGGAAATAAAACTTGGATTCGGGAGTTTTAAAAGCCGTGGTGCTGAGGTGGTCACTGGCTCCCCAGGGCTGCAGAGAGGGGACATGGACACGGGCTGGAGCATGGGCAGGGATCCTGGAAGGTGGCACGGGAAGGAGGAGATCCAGGGAATCAAAGGAGGAGGTTGCCCAGAGGACAGGGAGGTGCAGGGAAGTGGTGGTTCCGGGAAGGGGAAGGATCTGGGGGGGACGTGTCCAAGGGGAGGAGATGATCCGGGGTGGCTTGAGGGGCAGGAGGGGAGGTGATCCAGGGGAGCTTGTCCAAGGCAGGAGGTCCAGGGAAGCACGAGCATGGAATGAGATTATCTGGGRGCAACAGCTCGAAGGAGGAGAAGCAGGGCAGGGTTTGCCCTGGGAGGGAGATGGGCCGGGAGAGGAGATCAGCGAGTGSAGATGTCCCAGGGGAGTCTGGCCAAGCAGAAGATGGTGGCCCAGAGGAGGAGGAACAGGGAATGAGGAGCAGCGAAATGGGGCTCAGGGGAAGGTACCCGGGCACGGAGATTGCCCGTGGCTGGGTGGGGACGAGCTGCCCCGGGGGACGCGGTGTGGGGCAGGAGCTGCCTCGGGGAAGGCTCCGGGCAGGGGCTGCAGAGGCGAGTGGGGAATCCGGGCAGGCTGAGACCGGTCCCTGGGGATGTTGCCAGGAGACAGGGACACACAGCCCTGCCCGTCCCGCTCCTGCCTCCTCTCTGCCGGCCCCAGGTGAGTGGGGGCAGCGCTGGGGGGACCCCGGCACCGTGACCCTCCCTGTGCGCCCGGGGGGCTCCGCTGGGCAGGGCGGTGGCCCTGGGGACCTGCGGTGGCCCTGGGGACCTGCGGTGGCCCTGGGGACCCGCAGCTCCCGAGCGCAGCTCCAGTGCCGATGTCCTGGTTTTAAGGAAAAACAATCCCCGGCCCCCATCACCCGCTGGCACCGCAGCTCCGGAGGGGCCGGGCCGGGCCGGGCCGGGCTGTGTCGGTCTCAGCACCTTCACCGAGCCCTGTCCCAGCACGGCCGGGCCAGCGCTCCCTTTGCTCCGGCACGGACTTACCCCATCCCCTCCGGCGTGCAGCGCTTTGGGAGCCCAGGCTGSTTCCTGCCCTGCCTGGCCCCACTGGAGAAACCCCTGGGGATTTCTGGGTCACCCCCAAGTGCCTCGAGACCCTCAGGGCTTGTTTCCTCCTGTCTGCAGCCCTGGACCCCCAGGGTTTTCAGGATCCTGGATCTGCACCCTGCAAACCCAGGTGTGGGCTGTGGGAAGGGAGGGTTCCTTTGCGGGCTCCTTTGTGGCGGTGCAGACCCAGCACCAGCACCGGGGCGCTCCTGCCTTGTCCCCCGCGGGGAGCGCAGCTGGCAGAGCTCATTCCCTRTTCCATTCCCTGTTCCATTCCCTGTTCCATTCCCTATTCCATTCTCTGCTCCATTCCCCATTCCGCTCCCTGCAGCACCCCGGTGTGGCTGTGCCGAGCGCTGGTGGCAGCAGGGACGGTGCCATCCTTCCCAGCAGTGTCCTGGGATGGCCGGTGAGTGGGGCCGGGACACTCCGGGGCTTTCTCAGCTCTGCTTGGCCCCCCAGCCCCTCTGGCGGTTCTGCAGAGCAATGCCTGGCTGGGAATGATGCTGGAGCAGAGGTTCAGGGAGCTGGGGAAGGGAATGGAGCCCCAGGAGAGGCTCAGGGAGCTGGGAAAGGGGCTCAGCCTGGACAAAAGGAGGCTCAGGGGGGMCCTTGTGGCTCTGCACAACTCCCTGCCAGGAGGGGACAGCCGGGGGGGTCGGGCTCTGCTGCCAGGGAACAGGGACAGGATAAGGGGAAACGGCCTCAAGTTATGCTGGGGAGGTTTCAATTGGATATTAGAGAAAATTCCTTCCTGGGAAGAGCTGACAGCGTCCCTGCCCCATCCTGGATGCTCCAGCCCTCCCTGGCACTGCCCCTCACCAAGCTGTGCCCTGGGAGCATCAAGGTCAGAAATGACCCTGCTTTAAAATGAAAATAAGGACGACATTGTGGCTTTTCCTGCTGGAAGCAGCTGAGGACCTTGCAGAAGAGGGTGGGATGTGTTCAGTGTCGGGGCTTTGGTGCACCCCAAGTGCTCCCTGATAAGAACAGGARTTGCCAGCCCCTCCAAGGTGATGGGATGGGCGAGCAGGATGGGATGGCTCCTTCCCCGTGGGGTGGGCTCATGGCTCTGCTGTCCCCCCCAGAGCTGGCAGGACATCGTGCTGTGTGTGCTCGGGGTGACAGCCCTGTCCCACGGGAAGAGGAAAATTCCTGGGCTCAGCTCCTGGACTCCTGGCCCAGCCTGGGCCACTGCAGCAGCTCCAGCTCCATCTGCACCGAGGACTTTGCTGCCAGCTTTTGGGAGGAAATGGTGGAGCCCCTGCAGTGCCGGCAGGATCCTGCTGGGGATGTCCCCACGGAAGGAGCTCGTCCTGGGCAGGATGAGTCCTTGTTCCCCGCAGGGAGAAGCCTGGACACGCAGCCACAGCTGGCGAAGGAGCTGGGCAGAGCCCCCTGGCAGCACAGGAGGCAGAGCCTGGAGTCCCTGGGAGCCAGGATCTCCCACCTGAGCCAGAGCCACCTGGGGGTGGCCTGGGGGGTCCCCTGGGCACCCCCCTCTGCCCTGGGCTGCAGGGACTCTCCCCGTGGGGACCTGTTGGCCGTGGCCTTGCCTGGGCTTTCCTGGAGAACTGCAGGGATCTCTGCTGGCAGGAGCAGGGCTGGGACAAGGACAGGCTCTCCTGGGAGCAGGTATCCCAGGGCCAGCAGTGCCAGAGCCAGGGGACATCCCGCCCTGGGCATGAAGCCACAGGAGCCAGCAGCTCTCTGGGGACGTGGAGGGAATGTCACCTTTGCTGTGGGTGACATGGACAGAGAGGGAGCAGGCAGCAGCAGGAGTGAGTCCAGGCTGGCTGKGGGGCACTGGGAGGTGCTGGAGGAGGGTGCAGAGCTGGGACAAGCAGGGGAAGGGACATGGCAGGGCCAGGGACCAGCCCCAGTTGCCTGTGGGGTTTCTGTGGGTTTGTGGGGCCCCCCTCCCCAAATGCCATTTTCCCTGCAGGTGCTGGCACTGCCATGGGAGCCCCCAGGCCACTGAGGTCACCTCTGTCCCCAGGGCTGCGTGGGCACCACAAAGGGGGGCTGCCCTGCAAGGTACGGCCCTGGGGTCTGGGGTTTGGGCTCTGGGGTTTGGGCTCTGGGGTTTGGGCTCTGGGGTTTGGGCTCTGCCATGGGCACAGCCCCAGCTGGGGCAGGAGGCATTGGTGGGGGACAGGGATGCACACAGGGATTCTCCAGGCTCTGCTTCCTGCTGGGATCTGGAGAGCAGCTGGATGTGGCCAGGACACCAAACTTAGCCCTGGTCCTTGTGTCCCACGTGGTGGCCACGGAAATGCCAAGGAAATGCAATGGGAAAGGGACAAACAGGTTTGTGACCCCTGGGTTTGTGACCCCAATCCTCCTGCCAGGGGGTGGCAGGGCCGGTGCCACCGCGCTGGTCCCTGTGGAGCAGCCAGGAGGGGACACGAGAGCCGGGATCTGGTGCCAAGCCTTGGAGCCASGGGGACAGAGCCAGGTATGGGGGCTCCAGGGGTGGCTCCGGCACCGAGGCTGGAGCAGGAGGTGGCACCGGAGCCCCAGAGGGGTTGGGCACCCGGAGGGCAGAGCTGGGCTGTGGCGTGACTGGGGATGTGGGTGTCGGTGTCCCTGGCACAGGACTGGCCTGGCACTGCTGGGACACAGCAGGGACACCCCTCGGTGCCACACGGACCTGCAGAGGATGGTGAGGTGACCTCGAGATGGCCCCAGCAGGGGCTGGGCTGGCACTGAGGTGGCAGGGACAGGCTGGGGGGACTGTGCTGAACACAGCTCTGCTCTGCTCTGCTGCTCCTGGGTGTGATGGGAGGGCCAGAGCTGGCTCCTGGAAGAGGCAGAGATGTGGGAATGGGAAAACAAGAGGGGTTTTTCCAGTCTTGGCAGGGGCAGGGAGCCYGTGTGGGCCAGGAGCCGCTGGACAAGGAGAAAAGGGAAACAGCAACTTCACAAGAAGAGAAACTGGAGCTGCTGGAGGTCAGCACACTCCCGGTTTTCCAGAGGGGCCGAGATCACACCGGAGGGGCCGTGGGAAGGAGCACACTCATCACACCCCTGTCAGCAGCCCAGCCCCTTTTCCAGCCAAGCACATCSCATGGGAAACATTCCTAAATGTGCMGCCCAAATTCCTAAAGAGCCAAACTGGATTCATCCTCAGGGAGGTTTTATTGAGGGACYGAGGCTTTTAGGAGAAGAATTTGTTGGGAAAACCACCCTTGTGGCTGTAGGCAGACTGGGGTGACCACAGAGCAGCAATCCTGGAGAGTCCTGGAGAGCCCTGGCAGAGGCAGGGGGAGCTGGAATTTTGGGAAGGGCAGAGAGGCAGGCAGGGCTTGAGGCTGGGGTGAGAATTCCTGRGCACGGACCCACCAAACCTCAGCTCTTTTCCAACGGGCATCAAGGCTGTGGTGGGACCCGGGCATCCTGCCTGGAACTCCCCTGGGAAGAGCCCTCAGGAGCCGGAGCGGGGCCCTGGGCACCGCAGGGTGATGTGAGCCCGGTTCTCCTGCAGAGGCTGCGGSAGCTGCAGCGGGGCAGCCGCTCCCTCCTGCTCCAGCGGCTGCGGCTGCTGCAGCGGCTCCAGGGGCTGCTCCAGAGGGACAGGGCGGAGACCCTTCGGCAGCTCCAGGAGGTCCCGGAGCAGGTCAGGGGAGGGAGGCGGGGACGGTGGGGATGTGGGGATGTCAGGAAACACCCGCGGGGAGGGGGGTCAGCCAGGGGGGCACAGCAGCCCAGATGTGCTGTTCCTCTGAGGCCACCCAGGGGTTTTGTCCCCGCCAGGAGGGGGTGGTGGGGACAGCGGTGTGGGGGGCACGGACTGCACTGGGACCGCCGGTAGTTCCTGGGTTTGTTCTGCTCCTGCCAAAACTCTGCTCAGCCCCGGGGACTCCGGATGCTCCCTGGAAGCTCTGGCCTGGCTCCAGAGCTTTCCCAGAGAGGCTGAGCGGGCTCGGGGGGCAGAGCTGGCGCTGCTCTGATCCCTCTCTCCCTGCTGCTCCAGGATCGGGCCGGCAGSAGCGTCCTGCGGGAGCATCTCCCGAGCCGGGACCCGGCCGTGCCGGGGCGGGCTGGGGGCTCCCCGCGCCTGGGGACCCCGTGGGGACACGGCCCCCGCCCCAGCAGCGCCGTGGGACCGGGCCCCTCGTCGGCAGCGCTCGGGTGGGTGCAGGAGCCGCCCAGGGGTCGGGGGACACTCGTGGGACCTTTCCTCCCTCGCTGTCCCCCCCGGCTCATCCCTGCCCTCCCCAGCCGCGCTCTCCGCGTCCTGCGCGGGCTCCGGCAGCAAATCCAGCGGCGCCTCGGGCACTGGCAGAGCGTGCAGGGAGCCCTGGGAGCCGCCGCGCAGAGCAGCGGGGCGATTCGGGCTTGCGAGGAAGGACGAGGAGCCCATGAGAGCATCAGCCCCCGGAGGAGCCCGCATTCCTCATCCTCGGAGCGCGGGGTGCGGGATGCCAGCCCCTCTCCTGCCCCTGTGGGGGTGACAGGGAGCGGGGCCAGCCGCGGATCTGTCCCWCCGCAGCACGGGGAGCAGAGGCAGCGGCCGGAGAAGGCGCCGGCTCCGAGAGCCCCGAGGGAGCCCCTGATGCAGGTGAATGCCCCAGGCCCTGCTCCTGGGTTGGGGTCTCAGGGGGGTTGGGGTCTCAGAGAGCCTCGGGGACCCCCGGAACCCCCCCAGAGGCTCCGTGTCCAGCTCTGTCCGGTGAAATGCCCATCACATTYGTGTCCTGCCACCACGTGTCCATGGCTGATCTCCAAGCCAAGGCGAGGCAGGAATGTGTGGCAGGATCCTCCTGGGCTGACCTGACCTTTCCCTCTCTTGCGCAGACACAGAGGGAACATCCCCACCCCACCTCCCCCCTGTCCCGGGGCTCCATCCCCGAGCTCCGCCAGCACGGCCGGGGCTCCCGGGGCTCCYGCACCGCCTGCAGCCCCACCGCCCGCAGCTGCGGCTGGAGCAGAGGCGGAACTGCGGGAACCCTGGGGGGACAGTGGGGCTGCGGGCTCAGAGAGCAGCGCCGGGGACAGCCCGGGGTGGGCACTGCCCCTCCGGCACCGCCCCGCTGCTGAGCGCAGGGATGCAGGAGGGGCAGAGCCCCAGCATGGAGCACAATTCCTGCTGGGAACCTCTGAGGGGTCCCACCACCAGCAATCCCTGCCACGGCTCCAGTGACCCCAGGGCCGCTGTTTGATCCTGACGGAACCAGATCCGGGATGGCCGCGGAATGCCAGGAACCCTCCCCAGGGCCTGCCTGGATCAGGCACAGGGCTCCCACAGGGTCTCAGGTTTTCTGGTGATTTTTGCACCCTGGGAATTGATGATGGAGTTCCAAGCAGAGCCCGAGGCCCTGCAGTTGCTTTGCAGAATTGTTTATTATTTTCTTATCTTAAAAGTTCTCTCAGCCCAGGGTGATGTTCCCAGGAAGGCAGAAAAGCAGAATCTGCCCCTCCTACAACGGCACCTGAACTTTTCTATCTAAACTCCATTAACAATGTTTTCCTCTCAGTACCAATGACTGACCCAGGTCAGACACTGAAACCTCACCACAACCCAGTCAAGAAAAAGCCACCACCCCTGCAAAGATGGAGGGGAAGAAGAAGCAGGAAAAAGACAAAAGCACACCCTGATTGCTCCATCTTTGCCCCATTCTATCTAGATAGTAAAATCTAAAAATTCTATTTTTTCACCCTGTGAGCTCACAAAAATCATCCCAATCAAACCCACGTGGCTGCATCTCCTCTTTCAAGCATGGCAGTGTTTTCCAGGGAGTTCAATCAAAGGAATTGAGATTTTTTGCTCTTTTGGCTCTGTCTCGAGACCCTCGGGGTCTCGAACACCCAGGGACCCCCAAAGGGGTACCCTGGTTTCCCACAACAGGGTTTCCACATCCTSTTCCCACTCTGCAGCTCCTCCTCTGTTCAGTGTCCCACCTCCCACTCTGGGACAGAGCCAGGGGCAGGTTGCAGGTGACATTCCCTTTTCTGCTCCAGCAGGAGGACACTGGTGGATATTTGGGRAAAATTCCAAGCTGAGAAGGTGGTTAAACCCAGGATGTCTGGGGCAGTGGTGGAATCACCATCCCTGGAAGTGTCCCAAATTTTTGGGATGGGGTTGAGTGGGATTTGGTCAAAGGTTGGACTTGGTGCTCTTGGAGGCCTTTTCCATTAATGGTTCCATGATTCTGAGTTTTCTCCCTGGACATTGAGGTCCCAGTTATGGAATTACAATGGGCAGAACAAAGCTCCTGCAAATTCCTTTAAAAGCACCACGAGGTTGTGACAGATCTTGGAGCTGCCAAGTGCCCTTGGAGAAGTGGGATCTGCCCAAGGAGCCAGGCTGGGATTGCTGGCCCTGGGACAGGGAGGTTTAATGGAAAAAAACAAGGGAATTGTTCTGTTTGGATGCTTTAATTTAATCTGGAAAAGGAGAAACCCATTCCTCACTCTCAGCACATCTCCTTGGGAAATGCTGGTTTTAATTTGCAGAACATCCAAGGAAAGTTCCTCCATGTGAAAAGGGGAAAATGGGAGTTTCTTGCAGGATTTTATTGCTGTGCCTTGTTCCAGAGGGAGGGGAGAGATGAGGATTGAAATGTCTGTGTGCTTTCTTTCCAATGAAAATAAAAGTGGGTTTGATTATGTTTCTCTGCAATGTGGGATCAGGGAAAAGCTGGAATCCTCAGGATGCTCGGCCAGTCCCCAGCTGAAGTTCAGGATTGATTCTTTTCCTTCCAAGTTTCACAAACCAGAGCAGTGCCACAAACACATTTTTACACTGAGCTTTTAATTAAACCCCAAATGTTTGCAAGGCTCTGTGGATGTCTCTGCCAGCCTCGGGGTTCACATGTGGTGACACCAAGGGACACAAAACTGATCCTTCAGCAGGAGATTGGTGGAGAAATCTCCCAAATCCCTGAATGGTCACAGCCAGGACCTCATCCCAGGGGATGTCTGAGTCCCAGGTGTTCCCTCCTGATGTCACAGAACCAGGGAATGCTGGGGGCACCTCTGGGGGTGCAGCCTGGGGGGGTGGGGTGCAGGGTCCCAGAAAGTGCAGGGATCCAGTTTTGGGGAGCTGAGACCCAGTGTTGGCCTGTAGGGTCCCAGTGCAGGATACAGGGTCCCAGTGCAGGGATACAGGGTCCCAGTGCAGGGATACAGGGTCCCAGTGCAGGATACAGGGTCCTAATGCAGGGATACAGGGTCCTAATGCAGGGATACAGGGTCCCAGTGCAGGATACAGGGTCC
>CADDXX010000304.1:876576-908587 GCA_902810485.1 Alauda arvensis
AATGCAGGGATACAGGATCCCAGTGCAGGAATACAGGGTCCTAATGCAGGGATACAGGGTCCCAGTGCAGGATACAGGGTCCCAGTGCAGGATACAGGGTCCCAGTGCAGGATACAGGGTCCCAGTGCAGGGATACAGGGTCCCAGTGCAGGATACAGGATCCCAGTGCAGGATACAGGGTCCCAGTGCAGGATACAGGATCCTAAGCAGGGATGCAGGGCCCCTGGGTTGGGGTGCAGGGTCCCAGACAGGTTTGGGTGCCCAATTTTGCTGGTGCCATGTGCAGGGTCCTGGATCCTTTGGAGTCTTCCCACTGTCACAAGAACCTGGAATTATTCCCCAGGGAAAGAGAAAAAAAAAAAAAAAAGATGTGATTTAATGGAGGTCTTTGGGTTGGTTTGATTTGGAGTGGGATGTGTCCTTTCCAATGGGGAGTGAGCTGGGAATGGCCTTGGGATGGAGTTTTCCAGCCCTGTGGTGCTGCTGGGACTTTGGAATCAACTGAACACTTTCCTGGGAGCGACCTCTGAAGGAGCTGTGAGGCAGCAGATGGAGTCAGACTTTTAAAAACATCCATGAATTCACCTTTTCCCCCCATTTTTGACCTTTTTTTCCACCCTGGGGTGYAGCTGGAATGTGCTCAGCACAGACACTGCAGCCACTGCCTTGCTCTGCAGCCAGCCAGGGGATCCCAGGGCTTGCTTTGCTCCCTGGCCAAGGGAAATGTYGCTGATGCTGTTAAAGGGTCTGAAGTGCAGCACTTCCCACAAAAACAGCCGGGAATTCCTCATCTTCGGCTCTGGAGCCAGGCTGGGAGAGCTGGGGGTGCTCACCTGGAGAACAGAAGGCTCCAGGGAGAGCTCAGAGCCCCTGGCAGGGCCTAAAGTGGCTCCAGGAGAGCTGGAGAGGGACTGGGGACGAGGGGTGGAGGGACAGGACACAGGGAATGGCTTCCCACTGCCAGAGGGCAGGGCTGGATGGGATATTGGGCAGGAATTGTTCCCTGGGAGGGTGGGCAGGCCCTGGCACAGGGTGCCCAGAGCAGCTGTGGCTGCCCCTGCATCCCTGGCAGTGYCCAAGGCCAGGYTGGACAGGRMTTGGATCCACCTCAGCAGCCTCTGATGAAAACAAACCTCCCCAATTCCCACCTTTCCTGGGCAATCCTGGTTCATCACCTCGGTTCCCTGGATGGWGATGATGAGCTCCAGCCATGGCACAGGGACGGGGGTGGCTTTAGGGAGGGACACTGAGCCCCTGCTGATTAATCCCTACTGTTCTGAGGAAAAGATGTTTTTATTCTCGTGGTTAATTACTCCCCACAGTAATGAGGGTGCAGCAGTGCTGAACTAAAGGTGCATTTGCTGCCTTCCTAATKCCAGGAATTCCTGGAGGAGGCTGCTCTAGCAGACCATTTACTCCCATTTGAAGACATTTTTGTGGCTGAACTCCTCTGAAGGCCACAAGTGGCAATGAGTGTTTTACTCCAGAGGGTCAAACTCTGCTTGGAAGGGGATTTTGCTGGTCCCACAGCAAAAATTCCCACCCAGCCTGGAGAATTCCACTCCTCAGGCTGCCCATCCCCAGGGAGTGCTGCTCCATCAGGGGTGTGTTTTGTTGGAATTTCCATGGAATGCCTGGGATTGCTGTTCAGGCCTCACCCATTATTRCCCATTAAGCAGGGCCAATTAATCCTCATCATTTTGGTGTAATTAAATTTATTTAGAGGCATTTTGTACTCACACCAAACAACCCCTGTTATCATTCATGGCTCTGGCAGCCAATTGTTGGGGTTTCCTTCTCATTCCCATTCTCTGGGGRTGCTCCCAGCCAATTGTGCCCATGGGGAGAAATTCCCCCCTTTCCTGGGAAACCTGGAGGAATGAGGGTGGAAAAGGAGGAGATTTTGGCTGATTCTGGAAGTGCTGCCCATCCCTGGAAGGGCCAGGCTGGGTTTGGCAGCCTGGGACAGTGGAAAGTGTCCCTGCCCATGGCAGGGAGATACGGGATGGGATTTAGGGCCTCTCCTCAGGATTGTTCTTTCATCCCTTGTGGAAAGAGAATAAGAGAAAAAAAAAACCCAAAGCAAACCCACCCAGGCAGGAGCAAAGGAAATCTTTTTCCACTTGGGTGATGTGAGAAACTGGATGGAAAATTGAATGGAAAAAGGAAATAAAACCAAAAGGAAACCACTGAAATCACACGGAAAAAGATGGAAAATKATGGGAAAGAAATGAGAAAAATGAAAAGCAATGTCTGCCACCGTTTTGTCAGGGGATAAATGGTAAGAAAGGAGATGAAAGTTTTGCTGCCCTGCTGGGGTTAAGGATTTGGACAGCCAGGGAGCAGCAGAGCAGGGAAATTGCCCCACTTCCCAGTCCCTGAGGGAAAGAATAGGGGAAAAATCCCTTCACTTTTCCCCAGGAAAAAGTAAAGCAAAAAAGGGGTAAAATCTGGTGAAAAGAACTTTTCCACACTTTACTGGAAGAAGGGAGAGTCTGAAGAAGATGAGGGGGAAAAGGGGAGAATCAATTAGAAAAACTGTGGAAATGAGAAAATTAATTTCATGGAACTTGGAGAGCGAGATCTCCCTTACAGCACTGACAAAAAGCAGGAAACACGGCTGGGTTTGAGCAGGACTGGGAGAAACCTGGGAATCAGCAATGGAAAACCCAAAGGAGGGGCTGGGAGAGGGGAAGGTGCTTGGAGCCAACAAATGGAGCAGTTTGGGAGATCCTGGTGCCTTTCCCTCCCCAAACCAGRGCCTTCCACAGGGTTTACAAGGAGCTGATCCACCTTTATCTCCCTTCCATGGAAAAGGATTTAGGGTTCTGTAGGACCCTGAGCTGTTTTGKGGTGATGGAACTGCTGCCTGTGCCTCCGTTTCCCCATCCCGGGCTTTGAGCTGGTCTGCACTGGGAATGTTGGCACATGGTGCTGGTCCCAAGCACATGGAATGATCCCAGGGGAAAGAATTTCATTCTACCCAAGGAGTGAGCTTTTCTAATTTATTTATTCCTATTTCTTCCTTACTTTCTTTTTCCGCTTGCTCACCTGGAGAGGAGAAGGCTCCAGGGAGAACTCAGAGCCCCTGCCAGGGCCTAAAGGGGCTCCAGGAGAGCTGGAGAGGGACTGGGGACAAGGAATGGAGGGACAGGACATAGGGAATGGCTTCCCACTGCCAGAGGGCAGGGATGGATGGGATATTGGGCAGGAATTGTCCCCTGGGAGGGTGGGCAGGCCCTGGCACAGGGTGCCCAGAGCAGCTGTGGCTGCCCCTGCATCCCTGGCAGTGCCCAAGGCCAGGCTGGACAGGGCTGGGAGCAGCCTGGGACAGTGGGAGGTGTCCCTGCCATGGCTGGGGTGGCACTGGATGGGTTTTAAGGTCCCTTCCCACCCAAACCATTCCAGGATTCAATGAAATCCTGGAGAACTCCTGGTGYTTGCTGGACAAAGGTCAGCAAATTGCAGCATCTGCCAAATCAGTCCAAAGTGTGGGATGCTCACAGAAGGCAGAGCTGTGGAATTGCCATCAGGAATTGCAGCCTGAGCACCTCTGGGGGTGTTTGGGAGGATTTGGGGGTGTTTAGGGAGGGGTCCCACCCCAAGGCTCAGGGGAGCACCCTTTGTGTGCTGCTGATSTGCAGGAGCTGCCATTTGTAGGAAAAAACATGGTTTATTAGTTTTTTGTGGTTTTTTTAATCCAATCCCCTGAAGGAGCTGCATCCAATGGGTGTTGGAATTACACAGAGCTCCTGTTTTAATTAGAACCCTGGAAAATCTGGCAATTAGGGAAGGAGTCAGAACAGCTCTGCAGYCACTGAACGCTGCACTGGAGCTGCAGCTGCAGCCTCAGAGCCCAAAGCGAGTCCCAGACAGGCAGAAAAATTCCCAGAACAGCATCCTGTAACTTTTTCCTTCCCTTGGCCACACACACAGGATCCATCCTGCCTAAAATCAGTGGGATAAAGGCAAGTTCGGGGCTGAAGGCAAGGTCGGAGTTAAAGCTGGGCATTTACTCTCTCCCCAGTCTGCGCCTTGTGGGAGGCTCTGTGCTCATCCCAAGGGCTCAGGGGAAGCTTTTCCTTTCGGGTGGTTCCCTGGGGATGAATCCCGGCGCGGGGCAGCCGCAGGCAGCTCTGCAGGGATGCTGTGTCCCACTAGATGGCAACTGCGCTCCGCACATCGGGAAACCGCGAGTGCCATCCAAACCCGGCAGCTCCCGCTTCCCTGGAGACCTGGAGGGGTTTCCTCCTCCCAAAGCAGAGGGATCCAGATGTGCAAGGCACGGTGACACCTCTGGAGGCAGCGTCCCACAYGTGCCAGCCTCCCTYTCTCTGGGAAAGCYGCTCTTCCCGAACGCTGCCCCGGGRATTCCTGTCAGCCTGAGCCGGGGCTCTGCAAGGGCGTGGGGGGAGAAATGGCCCCCGCCAGGGCTCACAGGATCCTTCCCACACTCCCGAGTCTGACATCCAGACCTTGGATAAACACCCTAAAGCCAACGCCGAGGCCTGGGCTTSTCACAGRATCCTGGAATATCCCGAGYKGGAAARRACCCGCAGGGATCATCCAGCGCAGCTCCCACCCTGCCCAGRCACCCCAACAATCCCAGSTGSAGCTCAGGGTCTTCCCRTTCCCTGGGGCAGAGCMCAGCACTGGACATCTGCCAGCCACAAGGGAGGGGTAAGGAACAGTTTCCCCTTTTTCCTGGCATTTCCACATTTCCCTGGGCAGCTCTCCCCATTCACCACTGCCCACAGAGCAGCCCTGCCCCACTCCCAGGTGGGTTTGAGCAGAGCAGATCCATCCCAGAGCACATCCTCCATCCCAGGAAACCCCACATGGATTTTCCCAGCACAGCCAAAGCAAGGTGAGGAGAAGTCTCCTCCACGAACCAGGAGGGTTCCATGTCCAGCCTCACGGGGAGTTTTGGAGCAGGACACATTCCTGTCCTTCGTGTCCTTGTTGGCACCTCTTGGAGCACTCCTGCTGCACAGAGGCTGCTTTAACCCTGCCTGGAGTCAAAGCCAGCGGCAGGAAGGGGGAATTGTCCCCGACCCTCCGTGATCCTCGTTCCTACAACACATGGAAGGTGTTTCCCTGGGCTGTTCCCTCTTCCAGAGGCACAGGGCACTGCTGGCTCCCGTGCACCTGGAAAAAGGGAAATACGAGACTGGAAAAGTGTAAAACGCTCCAGGTGTGAATCCTGACCCTCACGGGCACTCCAGGGATCGCTCAAGGAGAAACCCGAGGCTGCTCCGCCCTGCAGAGCGGGGGAGGGCAGCGCCACAGGAGCCGTGGCACCTTCAGAGCGGTGACACAGTGACCGGAATGTTAATGCTGGCACTGCTCCCTCTGCCAGGCAGGAACCGCTCCTAACAGCGCAGCAAATCCAATTTCTGCTGGATACAAATTCCACCSAACAGCCAAAGCCTCGGTGAAATGCTCAACAAGGCTGGAATTGAATTCGAGCTGTGGGAGACAGGAGCAGCTCCGAGCTGGGAGGGGCTGGGGGATGTGAGCCTGGGACAGGGGCAGGGAGATTTTGGGAGCACAGCTGAGGCTCTTGAAGGAGAAGATGGAGAAGGGGATGTAGGAGAATATGGATCTGCCTGGGGGAGAGCAAGGGGATGTGGGGGGAGTTGAAGCTGGGTCTGCATCGTCCCTGGAAGTGGCCAAGGCCAGGGGTCATTTGGCCACTTGGCCACTGCTGCCTCCTGCCTTCAGCCTTGCCTGGTGAGCAGGGACTCATGGAAACATGGAACCCTAAAATCCATCCAGTGTCACCCCTGCCATGGGCAGGGACAACTCCCACCATCCCAGGCTGCTCCAAGCCCTGTCCAGCCTGGCCTTGGGCACTGCCAGGGATCCAGGGGCAGCCACAGCTGCTCTGGGCACCCTGTGCCAGGGAACAATTCCTGCCCAACATCCCATCTAAATCTCTCCTCTTTTAGTTAAAAGTTATCKRTTCCTCTCTKCCCATGYAWAAAAAKACTCCTTCATGAAGATTTGGCTGCTGCTCCTGCAGGATCTGGGTTACCCTGCTGYTCATCCTGGGGAAAAGGAAGCATCAGAGGAAGGAGGATCTGGATCAACACGATTCCAAGTGCTGCATCCTCCATGAGGATCATCCTGCACACCCTCCATAGGAGCCTGCATCCCTCCAGTGCCCACTGGAGGTTCAGGTGTTGCTTCCAGGGGTATTTCTTTCCCAAACACACCTGAGCAGGAAGCTGGAATGACCCAAAGCATGGAATGAAGAGGATCAAACTCCAGCAGAGGACCAACTGCAGGTTTCCAGGGAAAAGGAGTTTGCAGGAATCCTCAGTCTGGAAACCTTGATGGGGGGTGAGTCAGGAAATGTGGCTCAGTGATGTCTCGGTGGAGGAGCTATAAAACAACCTGACAAAAGAGAGGGAAGCACTCGGGTAGTGCTGCTGGTTCTCATTCCAGAGCTCCCAAGGAACTCAGGGATGAAATAGCTGAGCTATTAACAGCATTAACTCTGCTGTGAAAGCTCTCACTTAGCATTTCCTCACCATCAGAGGGAAAGAAAGCAGCAAGRCCTTGACTGGAAAAAATGCTCCTGAGCAGCTCCAGAAACAGCAGATTATTAAAAGTGATGTTCAAATGAGGTAGAACTGCASTAAGGAGGGGAATTAGGGAGAACAGGAGACCAGTTTCTGGGAGATTCAAGCAATTTTGTCCTGGAGTTTCTGAGGGAGGCAGCAAGAGAGGAGATCAAGTGGTCCAGAGATCCAAAGGGCATAATCCACTTGACTTTCCTAAAGATTTTCACCAAGTTCTCTAATCAAAGGACCTGTAATAACTTCAAAGACATGTTGTCACAGGGGCATGGAGTGACCAGGACAAGGGGGATGGATTAAAGGTGACAGAAGAAAGGTTTAGATTTGGAATAAATCCCATTGGGGAATAAATCCCATTGGGGAATAAATCTCTGGCAGGGTGGGCAGGCCCTGGCACAGGGTGCCCAGAGCAGCTGTGGCTGCCCCTGCATCCCTGGCAGTGCCCAAGGCCAGGCTGGATGGGGTTTGGAACAGCCTGGGATAGTGGGAGGTGTCCCTGCCATGGCAGGGAGTGGGAATGGATGAGCTTTAGGGTCCTTTCCAACCCAAACCATTCTGGGATTCTGTGAAATCTTGAAGAATCCTGAAGTCCCTATGGAATGAGAAGGAAAGTTCTGCCAGAGGTGATCAGGGTAAAGACTGGGAAGCAGAGGAGAAGAGAGCTCCACAGGGATGAGCTCCACAGGACCTGACCATAATTGGAAAGTCTGAGYTCCAGACTGAGCCCAGAGCTGAGACAAGAGCAGAGATGAAAGCAGAGCCCRACTGCCCCACGTGTGGGCAGAGGACAGAATTAATTCTGAGTGAGTGCTGTGAGAGACAGATCCAGGACAGCCTCAGCCAATGATGCAGGTGAGACACCAGGGCCAAGCCTGGAATGAGAGCTCCTGGGGCTGGGTCCCTGTGCTGGTTCTTCCGTGCTCTCTGCACTCCTCTGGCTCCTGGATTATCCCAAACACTCCTGCCCTGGATCTCGTTCCCAATAACCACYGTGGTCAGTGCTCAGGGAAGCCTGGGAGAGCAGCACCAGCCTGGAGAGGTGAGGATTCCTTGGCTCCAGCTGCCTGTGCCTTTGGGATTCCCTTTGGCCTCTGCACCCAATAATGTCTGGTTTTCCTTCTTCATTGCTCCTCTCAGTAACTCCTCTGCCCTGTGCCTCTGGAAGCTGGGATGAGGACAGGGAAGACTCCCAGTTTCCTGCTTGCAGCTGAGCCTCTGTGTTTCACCAGGACAGTTCATTTTCATTCCCTGCCTGTCCCCACCATTGAATTTTCCCATTTCTCTGACCCCTGCAAAGAGGTGTGCTGACATTTCCTCAGAGCTGTCCCTCATAACTCCAGCCCTCCTTGCTGAGTGGGGRTTTTTCAGAGCCCATTATGCTCCATTTGGAGTCAGGGTTTGTTTTCCCTCTGTGTATCCATTTCCATTTGTCTCTGCTGAATTCCAGCTCCAGTTCTGGCACCCTCTCACTCATGAGCTCCTCCCGGAATTCYCTGCAGGCAGCCCCTGCCTTTTCCACCTTCAGTAGCTCAGCCCTGCAAATCTGGTTATGACTCCCTCCCTTCATTCACAGACCATGGAGAAGTGCCCTGCCTTCAGCAGAGATCCCCTCACAATCCACCTCCTTGCACTCCAGGAACCAAGGACTTATTCCTGTCCTTTGCTTCCTGKTTTTTTGGACATTTTTTAGAGTTTGCAGACTTTTTTTTGACAGTTTTTTAGAGTTTTCAGACTTTTTTTCGACCTTTTTTTAGAGTTTTCATGCTTTTTTTTGGACATGTTTTTAGAGTTTTCAGAGCTTTTTTAGCCATTTAAGACATTTATCTGTGAGAACCTTCTCAAATCAGCTCAGATCATCTCCAAGGCTTTGGGGAGACCACATTCCTGCTCCAGCAGCAGATTCCTGAGCCTGATGAGGTGTTCAGCATCCCTTGGTGCATCTTTCCCCAAATCCTCTCCCACTTTTCCTGTCGGCCCAGCAGGATTTCAGCACTTGCAGTTTTCCTTGGCAAAATCCAATTCCTGTTGCACGAAGAAAGAGGGTTTTTGTTTGTTTTGACCTTGATTCCTGCTTGTTTCCCYTTTCCCTTCTGCAGGAAGAGAATCAAAAGCTGAGTCCTTGACGTCCTCTCATGATTTTGTTGACTTCTTTCATAGCTTTGTTACAGCAAATCCCTTTTCTCTGCTGGAGAATCTCATCCTCCAGCAGAGGAGGATTTTTGTGTTTTCCTCACACAAAACCATTCCAGACCTTTGACCACCTCCTTGTGCCCCAGTTTTCGTGGCTCTGCTGTGTCATGGAATGGGATGGAAGGGATCCTAAAAACCATCTTGTTCCATGTGTCTGAGGTGAGGAGGGGACAGTGGCACCTGAGGCCAAGGACATGGCCCTGACATGGATTGACATGGCACTGGAAGTGCATTTCCATGGATCAGATATTTCCCATGGATCAGATAATTTCCCATGGATCAGATCACTTCCATGGATCAGATAATTTCCCATGGATCAGATCATATCCCATGGATCAGATAATTTCCCATGGATCAGATAATTTCCCATGGATCAGACATTTCCCATGGATCAGATAATTTCCCATGGATCAGATCACTTCCATGGGTCAGATCATCTCCCACAGATCATTCCCGACAAGGTTTTCCAGGAGGCAGCCGTGGTGGTGTTGCCTGCTGTGATGCTGGAGTGTCTCCCTGACACAGGCTCTCCCTCCCTCCACCCCCGGGCAGTTCTGGGCTCCTCCTGTCACTGAGTCCCCACCCACCCCTCTCCCGGCTCTGCCCCGTGGTTGCATCCCAGGATTTACCGGGATCCTTGCTCCTCTCCCTGCCCAGAGCTGTCTCTGACTCCTCCTTCCCTCATCATTTTACAGCTTTTGGGCTCCCATTTCTCTTCCCAGGCCGATCTGCAGCATTRTGCACTGGGTTGCTTTGCTCCCTGCTGGGATTTCATTATTAATTTTGGCACTTTTTAARGAAGGATGTGAAGCCCTAAATCTCATCCCACTCACAAGAGCAGAGTGATGCCCACAGGCTGTGTCCTGGCTCAGGTCATCTTCCAGGGGACACTCAAAGGCTGCGTTATTTGGTGCCTGATGGGGTTCCACAGCCTCTTGCTGACATCTCAGTGGTCATTTGCTGCAGAGAATGGTCTCTCACAGGAGGCTGGAGGAGATTTGTGCCGGGCACTTGGCTCTGAGGAGGAGCAGGGAGATGCAGTCAGGGATAAAGCTCTAATTCCTGATATTACAAGAGTTAAAAAGAATATCTGGGCTGTTTGGGCTGAGCTGCCACCCTTTACAAAGTGGATGCAAATCTCAGTTTCCATCCTGAAGGTGGTTTTTTTTCCCCCTATTGAGCTGGTAATGGCTCTGTTGGAACCTTTGGAGGTGTCCTTACCTAGTGACCTGTGACATTTCACTGAAAGCTCCTCCCAGAACCACAGAAGTGATTTTCAGGTGTCTCAGCAGTTCCTCCAAGAGAGCAGCTCTCCAGGACTCCTTGTTTTTGAGATATTCCAACACGGAGATAACAAGGGAAGGCACCTTGCCCATGCAGATGGAGTTTGGCTGGCAATATCCTGATAATCTCGTTCCCTCAGGACCAGGATTGCTCCCTGCTGACCCCTCTGTGTCASCCCTCAGGGGTCAGGAGCACAGCAGGAAGGGAGGGGACCCTTCAGACCATTTGTGTATCAAACTCCTTGTCCATCATGAAGGAATATTTGAAAAGAACTCATGGAATGGAACATGGCCACTGTTCAGAGCACTCCTGTGGGAGATAAATTGTGGATATGTACAAAATCCATGCGGGGAACAGAGACCCAAAGGAGCCCGATGGCCAGAACCCAGGGTTTCACACAAGGACAGTTTGGGGTCTGACCACAGCACATCTGCAGCAATTTGTGTCCAAGCTCATCCCACCCGCTCAGGGCTGGTGTTTTGTGGGAATACTCAGAGGGAACTCCTCTGTCTCTGRCCAGTGAGAGCTGTCCTGGCTCCCCGTGGCCTTTCCCTGGGGCAAAGTCTTTGTGAGAGCCACAAAATGATGGGAAAGCCTCTCCCAGCGTTGGGGCTCTTGCTGAACTCTTCATGGGGCTGCTCTGTGTCAGTGACCGGGTCCTTCCCCAGCAGGGGAGTGAAGGCAGTGCTGTTCCTTCCTCATGGAACCATGGAATCACAGAGCTCTGTGGGTTGGAAAAGCCCTCTGAGATCATCAATCCAAGAATAAACYAAGCACCACAATGTTCCCCACTAACCCCTGTCCCCGAGTGACACATCCACAGGGCTGTTAAATCCCTGCAGGGGTGGGGACTCCACCACTGCCCTGGGCAATTTATTCCAGTGCCTGATCACTTCCAGTGAAGGAATTTTCCGTTCCCTCTCCTCCTGTCCCTGTTCCCTGGCAGCAGAGCCCGACCCCCCCGGCTGTCCCCTCCTGGCAGGGAGTTGTGCAGAGCCACAAGGKCCCCCCTGAGCCTCCTTTTGTCCAGGCTGAGCCCCTTTCCCAGCTCCCTGAGCCTCTCCTGGGGCTCCATTCCCTTCCCCAGCTCCCTTCCCTTCCCTGGACACGCTCCAGCCCCTCCAGGCCTCTCCTGTCAGGAGGGTCCCAGAGCTGCCCCAGCACTGGAGGTGCCCCAGCAGTGCCAGCACAGGGGATGGGCACTGCCCTGCTCCTGCTGCCACCCCRGGGCTGGAGCTGTCCCTCTGCAGAGCACAGGGCCACCAGAGGTAACATTAGGGTTTAATCTGCATCACTTTGCAGATTAAATTAGGGAGACACCTCCAATGTTTTTGAAGAGTCTGAAGAGCTCACTCTCTTTTTAACAATGTRAGTCCTTGTACTGGAAACTTAATTCCAACTAATAGGGGAGAGATGGTGTCAAAACATATGGAATTTTCCCTTTTTTTGAAAAAATGATAACTTTTGAGAAGTGCACAACTTGGAAATAATATGGAAAAAAAAAGTTGTATTCAAACACAAACACACAAAGCACAACCAGGAACATCTCAGGGTTTCCCCTGCCCTGTGAGTTCAGCTCTGGAGGATGCTCTGAACGTGTCCCCTGCCCTGCCAAGGTTGGCAGTGCCCTGCCACTGCTCCTGCACCACTGGATCCTGTGGATCCACACAGTGGGGCTCTTCTCTCACCTCCTGGAAGGATTCTCCAGGAGCCAGAGCTGAGCCTGGCTGGACCCTTCCAGCTGAGTTTTGTGGTGAGCTCCTCCTGATTTGCAGCTCTTTTTGACTCCCTGGAGGTGTGCAGTGGCTCTGGCCTGTTATCCCACGGAATTCCAGCACCCTGGCTGCCACTTTGGCTGGAGCCAGGAGCTGAGGTTTTCCTGCTCTCAGCCCCATCTGTGGAGGAGGCAGCTGAGCCGTTTTTTGGGGTCTGATTTTGGAAGGTGGCCTCAGTAAGGAGCATCTTCCCCGTGCCTTGGGATGATCCCTGGCACTGATTTGGGCTGGGATGATCCCAGCTCTGGGTGTTTGCACTGTGTCTATTGGGATGGCACCTGTGCCCTGGCCACCTCTGGACTTCCCAGCAAGATCCTGCTTCTCCCTGCTCTCTCCTCTCTTCCCAGGTTTATGGAATCCCAGCAGCATCCTGAGCTGGATCATCGCAGTCTGGCACGGTTTTGGGGTGCAGCAGCTTTCAGTGAGGCAGGGCCAGAACTTTGGAATGATTCAGGTGCTGAGGTTACCTAAACCTTTCCCTGCCTCTGTCCCTCTGCTCCCTCCCTCCCGCTGCCTGTCCAGTTCTGGGGACAGGCTTCCAGAGGCAATTCCTTCATGCAGGAGGGATGTCASCAGTCCTGAGTGTGTGCCACCACTCTGTGACCTTGTGGGCAGCTGTTTGTACCTCCCTGGCACAGGGAACTGTTGGGGACAAACCTGTTTTCCCTGTTTCCTGCCAAGGGTTAATTCCCCCTCCAGTGCCAGACCCAGGAGAAGTTTCCAGGAGCAGCACCCACGCCATATGCACAGGATTTAGCTTTATAATCATCCTGGCTTTAGCAGCAAAGCTGGAAAGAGAAGCATTTTTGTGTTTTTTAGACATAAGAAGATCTCTGTGGTTAAGAATCCACGGGGCTGAAAATGGGAAAAGAAGAAGGGGAAAAAAAAAAGGCAACAAACTCTTTGATAAGCCTGAAAGATTTAAGAGATGAATCTGCATCTGTGTTGCCCAAAATATCTTGGATAAAGCTGCTGGGATRGGGGGGAGCCATGTGAGTTGTGCCACCCCACTGGTCCTGCCCAGGAGCACCAATCCCTTCATCCTGCCAGGAGCACTTTCAAGTGGAATCTAAGCCCAGGCCGTTTGTTTTCACTCAGTGATTTCTTCCCTAAATGAATCCTGATTTTCCTYAGGGAGAATCCCCAGCAGGTGTTGAAAGCTTGCAGGGGTCTCTTCCTTCTCCATGTGGAGGAAATGAATTTTGTGGTTGAGTTTTTATTATTCCCAAACCCACACATCCATAGAAAACAGCACAGTGGGTATCACCTTCCCCATCCCACCCCAAAACCAGGAACTACAGACTCATGGAATGGTTTGACTTGGAAGGAATCTCAAAACCGATTTAGTGCCACCCCTGCCATGGCAGGGACACCTCCCACTGTCCCAGGCTGCTCCAAGCCCTGTCCAGCCTGGCCTTGGACACTGCCAGGGATGCAGGGGCAGCCACAGCTGCTCTGGGCACCCTGTGCCAGGGCCTGCCCACCCTCCCAGGGAACAATTCCTGCCCAGACATCCAAAATTTTGCCAAGTTCTGCATCTCTCTTTAGAACTTCAGCCCAGAACAAACTCATCAAACACTGAGGGCACTTTCATAGCTGTGCTTGAAGAATTCTCCCTCTTGTCCACAGAATCCTCCTGCTTGCTTCAGCACATCCCTGGGTGCTGGCACAGAGTGACCTGGCAGCTTTTCCAGMAAATATCCAGCAAAACTTGGAAAAACCCCAAACTCCATTGTAGGCTTTGTGTAAAAGTCTTCTGATGTGACCTGGCTCCAGCAATGGCCTCATTTTTCTTTTCCACACTCTCTCCTCTGCTGTGCTGCCAGAAGATTTGTCTTTTAAAGGTTCATCMGGGCTCAGGCCAAGGCTGGTGCAAGTTTTAGATGTTCTGGCTGCTTTAATAACTCAAACTGGGCTGAAGTTCAAGGGCAAGGGCTCAGTGCTTCCTGGGGATCAGCTCCCTCTGGAATTGGCCACCCCCAAACCAGGAAYGTGTGGAATTAAACAGCAATAACCAAAGCTTTGGGTTACTTCTCTGAGTTGTGGTGAAGGAGAAACCAAGGAGTAGAAAGTGGCCCTTTAGCCTCGTGTCCATTCCCTTCAGGGTTTCACACATGGSATTATTTCAGGCCRGTTCCTCCCAGTTTTTGSWGCCCTGTCACTGYCWCCATGCTCTGGGATACGGGTGGTGRAAGCACCAGAGAGRTGGGRATTGTTTTTCCAGGAGATGAGGTTTGATGTCACAAATTGTAGCCCTTCTTACAAACATTAATAAGCATTTAAAGCCCTCAGACAATGCTTTTATGGAAAGTCACACATTTATCCTTTGGAAACCCCTCTGAAGCACATTCCCAGTGGTTTCCAGGAGSACCTGGCTGTGCCATAGGTCCCTGGAGCCCCCCAAGCCTTTGGTCACCTGTGCCAGGTGTTCCCCCAGCAGCCCCAGTCCCTCCCAGCACTGAGGGGTCCTGCTGGGAGTGGGGCAGGGAGCTGACAGAGACAGGCCCTGGATRTGCTGGTTATATTTCAGGAATACTGAGTTAAAATAAACCTTCAGTGMATATTCTATGCCAATGTCCAATTAAATTTGGGAACAGGATCTTCCTGTTAAATTTTTCAGCCTTCTCCCTTCAGTTAAGACATAGGAAAGTTTGAAATGTTTATTAATTGTAGCTTCCTTTCCTTTTTTCCCACTGTCCTCTACTAAGTCTTGGACTTGGAGTTAGACTTTTCCTATCTTTTATATGTAAATGAATAAGTCTTTTCCCATGGATCCACCCAAGCTGTGTTTTCCCCACTGAGCCCAAGATTCCCACTCCACCATCCCGTTTCTCCATCCCTGGGGAGGCACTGGGGCTTTGCTGAGGGGAATCCATGACTTTGGGRTGGAAATACCCACTGTGGACTTTTCCTGCAGCCCCATCCCTATCCATGCCCGTGCTCTTCCCTGCTGCACATCCCAGCTGTAGCTGGGAGATGTGAGAGTGCAAACCAAGGATCCTGGTGTGGGAGAAATGCTTGGGAAACAGCCCCACCTGCCTGGGATTGCAGGATCTCTTTCCTTCATGCCCAAATCCCACAGTGCCCACACTGAAGGAGGCTGGCTCCAGAGCAGAATTCAGTAAAGTTTATTTGGACACAGGCTGGGCATCTGTGTTTTGTCCTAAAGCAAAACTCCTGAGCCAAAAAATTAATTCTTTCCATATCACATTTATTATCCCTTCCTTTATTTTTACATAAATTCCATATTTTGGTCAAGCTTGGATTCTCCACACAGGTCACTCTCCATTTATCACTTGGCTATACAGGATAAATTTTAAGTGGTGTTGCTTCAGAATATTCCTGAGAGTTTCACTGGGGGTGGCTTCTGTCCCATTTTTGGGTCCCTCATTTTTGCTGGGCAGAAGTGACAGAAACAATTTCCACAGTGATAAACCTTCCCCAAATTGAGCCTTTCTCTCTTTTCTGCTTGATTTGATCTACACCCCTTGGACATCTCTGATTCCCCTCCCTGGAACAGTTTGCTGGGGAGGGAAGGTCCCCAAAAGGTCATCAAGTTGTGCCAAGTTGCCACAAGTTCCTGGGAGGCTGCTGGGGAAGCCTTAATCCTCCTCAACGATCCCGAGCCAGSKGTGCCTTAAATCATGCCATGGATTSTGCAGGTGACACAAACTCGTGCTCAGGGCCAAGGAGGTTTTTGTAGAAATTGGAATTATGTGACAAAAGGGGCCATGAACRTGGATTTAATCTTGGTAAATGCAGGTTTATGATTTTTAGGGAATTAAGTTTAACCTTGGGAAGGGGGGGCTGGGCCTTGTGGAGAAAAAGCCTGGGAGGGCTCTGAGGGTGCTGAGGCCCAAAAAATGTGCAGTGCAGGGACTGCAGAGCTGACCTGGTCTGTAAAAATGCAGGTGCAGGTGGTGATCAGCAGTGAGAGAAAAAGGATGGGAAAGAGGGCAGGGCAATGTAGGAATGGTCTTGTGCAGAAAATGTTACAGCTCTTTTCCTTTATTGGTGGCAACAGATGAGTGCCCTCCACCCACAAAGAGAAATAAATTGCTGAAAAGTGGAGGATCACGGAATCACAGAATTACAGAGTGGTTTGGGTTGGAAGGGACCTTAAAGCCCATCCAGTGCCACCCCTGCCATGGGCAGGGACACCTCCCACTGTCCCAGGCTGCTCCAAGCCCCAGTGTCCAGCCTGGCCTTGGACACTGCCAGGGTCATTCCACTCCCACAGGACTGGTGAGGTGAGGGGCAGGCAGGGCAGGGACAGGAGGAGAGGAAACCACTCCTGTGACCTYGGCCCCAGAAGTTTCCCAGAGCAGCTGTGGCTGCCCCTGCATCCCTGGCAGTGCCCAGGGCCAGGCTGGACAGGGCTTGGAGCAGCCTGGGACAGTGGGAAGTGTCCCTGCCATGGCACAGGGTGACACTGGATGGGCTTTAATGTCCCTTCCAACCCAAACCATTCCATGATTCTGAGTGGTGACAGAAACAGGGAAAAATGAAAATCCTGGATAAAACGGAGCATTTCCTACCCCACTCTGGACAGGGAGAGTGAGTGCAGAGCTCCAGGTAAAACCTGTGASCAGCACAGGGCCTGGCCCAGCCTGGGGTCAGTCAGACCCCCGGGGTTAAGGACTGGGACACCCCTGGGATGCTGCAGCACCTCTGGATCCCACAGGGAACATCCAGCACATTCACCCCCACCCCCAGAGCCCTCCGTGGCCAGAGCTGCCTGCTCTGGATCTCTAAACCCTCAGACATCGCCTGGCTGCTGCTTTCTCCTCCTCCTGACACATCCCTGGGCCTGTCCCTCCCCATCCCTCCCCATCCCTCCCCAGCCCTTCCCCCGGAGCTGCTCTGTATTCATTTCCCACAGATCCCAATCTACGCACGCCAGGAGTGGGGGGTTGTGTGTGGAAAAATAGTTTCAAATTTGCACATCAAAAGGAGGCCACGTCTGCTATCAGAAAAATTAATAAGAATTAAGATCCTTTCAAGAGCTGYGCAGCCCAGTTTTTGAAATGGAACCAATTAAAAAAAATTCCGGAGCTGGGAATGCTCTTGTGGGCTCGGTCCAGGCTGAATAGGCCTTTCATTGATGAAAGGAACACTTCCCCCAGCTCAGACAACCAGGAAAACATCCAAGCACCCGCATTCAGGGAAGAATAGACATAAATATCTGCCCGGGAGCACGCTTCCCAGGAGCTGCAGAGAATCATCTGCTCAGAGAATAATGAGGAAACAATTGCAGGCACCAGCATGTGACAAATTAGGAAAACAATTTGTTTATAGGGTGARAGAGCAGGAAGATGATCCTTTGTGATAGAGCTTGGAGTAAGGGAGAAAGGGAATATCTGTCAGTCTGTGAGACAGAGACTTGGCTTGAAACAAGAATATTCTGGAAAATGCTCCACTCTGGTGGTACTATTATTATTATTATTATTATTATTATTATTATTATTATTATTATTATTATTATTATTATTATTATTATTATTCTGTTTGAAAAACTGAGCTGGTTGCTAAATCTGCATTCCAAGATCTCAGATTTTTTCTGGGAGGGGCAGGAATGTATGGAAGCAGCGGGATGGATGTGGAAAGAACTTGGGGAAGAAGGAAGACACAGAGTCCTGGAGCAGCACTGACATTTCTGAGTTCTTGTTTTTCCCTCAGCTGGGCTCAGCTCGGTGGTTTGGTGCTGCACATCCTTAACTGGGGACTTGGATCCATGGGTATGGAATTGCAGTGTCTGTTTCAGAGATGTTTCTGTCTGAGCAAACCCTCCTGGGGCTCCTCATGGGCAGTGGCACCTCTGGGACTGCCCCTGGGGGAGTTTGACTCACCTGCCATGGGGAAGGATGTGCTGGGCTGGGCAGCACTGCCCAACCTCTCCACCTCCAGAAGGAACCAAGWGCTGGGCATGGATTTGTCCACAGTGGAGACACCTTCAGGCATCTGGAGTGATGCTGCTGCTGGCTTGGGACTCCTGTGGGGCACGGTGCTGCTCCAAAGGCACCAGTACAGCACCAGACCTCAGAATCTGGGGTGTAGAGCTCACCAGCTTTCCCATTTTCTTTTCCATTTTCCATTTTCCTTTCCCATTCTCCTTTCTCGTTCTCCCTTTCCCTTTCCCTTTCCCTTTCCTCTCACTGCCTTCAGAACTTTCTCTGATTTGGATTTTTCCCCTCCTATGGAGCTGTTCCTTGTGCTCTCCTCACCTCCCTCACAGAGCATGTCCCTGCTGCAGGCACAGGGACACTTCACAGGTGCTCAGGTGGCCTGATCCTGTCCCTGTGTGGCTCCACTCCCACTGGGGCTTTGGGGTGTCCCAGTTTGCACCAGCATCTCCTTTCTCAGCACTGCAGAGCTGGGACCTGCAGCTTTCTCCTAGGATAGGACAAAAGACATCAGGGAAGGCACAGATGAGGAATTTCCCCCTTTCCAACTGCTGTTCCTTTGTGTGTAGGACCAGCTCCAAAGCTGGGTCCTCTCAGGAGTGTTTGCTGAGTCCTGGCCCCCTCCTTCCCTGCCAGGACCTGCCTGTCTGTGTCAGCTCCAGCTCCCTGCTGCTCCCCAAATCATCCCAACAGATCTCCAGAGGGGATGAGCAGGCCCTGGGCCACCACAGGCACTGCACACTGGGTTGTGTGGTGCCACTTTGTCTTGGTTTAGGGCAAATTTGGGAGGAAACTTCTGAATGGGGTCTCTCAGGAAAGCAAACCCAAATGGTTCCTCCCCCAACTGGTCTGGGAAAAAATCTCCTTAGAGCAAAGAGGCAAAACCCCATTTATTTAACAAAAACAAGTGCCTGCAAACATAAAAATGAATAATAGGATACAATAAAACCTGGCAAAATGGAGCAAGTCCTCGCTGTGGGAGCTGGGCTCGCTCAGGCTGCTCTCAGTCCCTCTGGAGCAGGAAAAGGCCGAGGTGCAGGCCCCGGTGGGCCGCAGGTGTGAGCTCCTGTGGGTTTTCAGTCCAGAGCAGGTTTAAACAGTCCCAAGAAAAAGAAAAGAACAGTCCAGGGAACTTCTCTGCCCTAGCTAGCTAAAAACTAACTGAAAGCAAAGCAGATCTCAGTCCTGCGGCCTGTCCGTGCTGCAGAGGCACAGCCCAGGGCTGGAATGTGGAGGAGCGAGAGCTGCTTCTGTAAACCAACTGTGCTTCTCTATTCTCCCACTTCGCTCTCAGAACCAGTGCTAAAGGCACAGAACACAACATCCAGCACAGACAGGACAGACAGCTGGGGGTACAAGTATGAACCTCCTGAGGGGATGAGCAGGCCCGGGGCCCGCAGGGGAGCTGGGCACGGCTGTGTGTGGTGCCAGCTCCGTGTCACCTCCCTGGCTGTGCTGTCCCTCACTCAGGGGCAGCCCCCGAGCTGCCACCCCACTGCTGGGCTCAGCACAGCTGCCAGGACCTGTGACACGGGACCTTTGCAGCCACTGCTCCCTGGCAGCAGCTCCCAAAGCTCTGCCAGCTCCTGCCACAGCTCTCCAGAACAAGCACAGCAGTTTTGTACCTCTGGAGCCCAGGGACCCATTTTGGGAATGGTGTTTAGGGAGCAGTGCAGCTGCGAGTGTGGCTGTGACCCCATTCCTCTGCGGCCAAGGAACAATTCCTGCCTGCAGAGGCTGCTCACTGTGCTGGGCTGCCACCACACCCCTGTCCCACACTGTGCCCCCCACATTCCCCCAGGGGTTTGTCCTTGTGGAATCACAGAACTCCAGACTGGTTTGGGTTGGAAGGGACATTAAAGCTCATTCAGTGTCACCCCTGCCATGAGCAGGGACACCTCCCACTGTCCCAGGCTGCTCCAAGCCCTGTCCAACCTGGCCTTGGACACTGCCAGGGATCCAGGGGCAGCCACAGCTGCTCTGGGCACCCTGTGCCAGGGCCTGCCCACCCTCCCAGGGAACAATTCCTTTGCAATATTTACTCTAAATTACTCCTCTATTAATTTAAAGTCATTACTCCTTGTCCTGTTGCTGTCTGCCCCCGTAAAGTCACTCCCCTCTATTTTATAAGCCCCCTCCAAACGCTGAAAGGCGACAACAAAGCCTCCCCTGAGCCTTCTCCAGGCTCTCTCAGTCTTTGCAGCTCCAGTCCTGTCATCACGTTGCATCYCTCCTCTCACAGAATCATGGAACCTCCTGAGCTGGAAGGGACCCACAGGGATCATTGATCCAGCCCCTGTCCCTGCACAGACCCCACCAACCCCACCCTGGGCATCCCTGGCAGTGCTGTCCAAAGGCTCCTGGAGCTGTGGCAGCCTCGGGGCCGTGCCCATTCCCTGGGGAGCCTGGGCAGTGCCCAGCACCCTCTGGGGGAAGAACCTTTCCCTGCTCTGCAGCCTGAGCCTGCCCTGGCCCAGCTCCAGCCCTTCCCTGGGTGCTGTCCCTGTCCCAGGGAGCAGAGATTGGAGCTGCCCTCGGGAGAAAGCTGGAAACTGCTGTGAGATCTCCTGTCAGTCTCCTCTGATCCCTCTGGGCCTTTTCCAGAGCTTTCCCCTTTGCTGGGATGTGCTCCAGTACCAGCTCCCTCTCCCTGTGGGCTGTGCTGTGTCACAGGGATGGCTGCTAATGATGCTGCTGTCCTTGGGAGAAAAAAAAAGGGAAATTTTTTTTTTCCTGGCTATTTCTTATTCTGCAGTGGAGGAAGGACCAGCAGAGTAATGGGGACACAGCTTTGGAAAAGAAATCAGCCCCAAATAGGAATGGATGTGAAATAGGAGAGAACAGAACAGAAAAGGATCCATTTGTTCCTCTCCTGATGTGCAGCCGTTAACCCTGCACAGCACACCCAGGAAAAGGAAAAAGGGCTGGCAAAGGAACCTCCTGGTCCCTCACCCTCTGCAGGACAGTCCCCAGCTGGTCCCTCAGAGGACACAGAAATGTCACATTTCTCCATCAGTGCGTTGCCTTGGGGTTGGATAGAATTCCTCTCTCATTTTAAGGTGGCAGCAGAGCTGCTGGAGGTGGAATGGGCTGTGGCACCACTGCTCCCATTCCCTGTGGAAGTGCCCATGGATCAGGAAGAACAGGGAGTTTTAATGAAGTGTCCACACAGAGCTGTTGTCACAGGAAGAGAACGCTGCTCAGGAGCTATAAAAGACTCATCATCTCTCAATGACATTTTGGGACAATGCAGGATAAAATTCAATTAAATGCAGAATCCAAAAGAAGCCTGACAGAGTTTCAGGTGCTTTTAAATTTGTCACTTTTCAATATTTCTGGAAATTCCCCAGGAACAAATATCCAGAGGTCATTGCAGAAGCTGCCGTGAAGAATGAGCCGGAGGAGCTTTCCTGGGGGACCCACACTCGCCTTGTGATGGAAAACTCTCTCCATGAGCTGGGAATTTGGGGGCAGACAAATGCTTTGTTGTGTCATTACACCCGTCTGTATCTTCCCTGTGCATTTTGATTTGCCTGGAGTTGGTGCTGGATTGGAATCCACATCTTTCCTGGGGACTTATTTTGGGTTTGCTGCCATCCCCATCTCCTGGAATTTTGGGATGCTGAGCACCCAGGGAAAACCTTCACACCTTGGGGTGACAATTCCAACTCTTATATTTACACGCTAATGAAGCCATTTGCATTTTCCTTTGTGTTTGGAACACCAGAKAGTGGGAAAATACTTCTTTCCGCCTGGGTAAAGCCCTTAACTCATCCCGGAGAGAATGAACCCTGTGTTTTACATCTTGTTCCACAGACTCTCCCATGATGTATTCCAGCAGCAATAGACTCCATGCTGCCAATCCCAATCCCTGTCACAGCTCCTGAAGCCCTGCATTGTCTGCAGGATCGATCACCCACAGCGGTAATTGCTCCCATTTACTGAAGAAACATTTGCAGGAAACAAGGGCAAGTGGTTACAGTGTTGTAAATCTGCAATTCCACGGAGAGGAAGCAATGGACARGGGCGGCTCCAACCCCCAATTCCACACTTTTTAATGTGTGACTTTGGTATCAAAGCAGCACAAAAAATGTGGAGCTGGGAAAAAGCAGCTGGAAAAGTTTGCCAAGATGTAGAGGACAGGGTTTCTGTGGAAATTCAGCCCCAGAAAGATTGGGAGGCTGATCCTGAAAAACATCTCCCTTCAAACACTTCCTGACTTTTTCAGGATCATCTCTTCCTTGCTTCTGCTGATCCAAGGGGGCTGTTTGTCTCCTCTGCACCCTCCTGAGGCTCACTTCTATTCTAAAACAAACAAACAAAGATCTCTCAGAAGATGAATATTTACATTTAATTCATCTGCAACCTCCTCCATCCTCTCCCTGAGCACAGTAATTTGTGGGAGAACTCCCTGCAATCTGTGGGCTCATTCCCATGGAATGACTTCCTGATTTGCGCAGCTTTGACCCCAGGAATTTCAGCAGAAAGGAGATTTCATCACTCCTGGGGAAGGAGCTCCCTCCCTTCTTCCCTCCCCTCATCCCTCCTGACCTGCTCAGACTTGGTCAGGGAAAGGCATCCACTACCTGGGCACAAATCAATCAATCAATCAATCAATCAATCAATCACACCATCCATCCTGTGGGATCCATGGAATTCAGGGCATCTCTGCTCTTAGCAGGGGGTGGAATTAGATGATCTTTAAGGTCCTTTCCAACACAAACCATTTCACAGTTCTGAGCTTGGAAATCCAGAGGAGCTGCCACTGCCTTGGTCTAACCAAAACCTGATCCATATTTACCTTTGGGATAAATCACCTTTCCTAGTGCAGATGTGACATCACTTCCAGTTGCTCACTGGGAATTTATTTCCAAATCCTTCTCTGCTGATTGACCCCTGTTAATACTGGGGAGACAACCAGCCTCTGAGCCATGTCCCTTGGCCCAGCTGATTTGTCTGAACTGGGCTGAGCACCATYACAGGGCAGCTGGGAATGTGTTAATCTCCTGCCTCCCTCTCTCCCTTCCTTTGCAGACACCAGGGCAGAGGAGGAGGGCATTTGGGAGCAGGTGAATTATTGCACATATCCATTTTCCCTGCAAAATCTGCACGCTGGSCATTGGATTTTGGTGTTCTAGGGATGCTCAGTGAGGCAGTTTAATTTGTCCAAAGCCCACAGAGATGTCTGGGTAGAGATAAAGYTCACAAAGCTCAGAGCAGCTGGAGCTGCTGGACTCTGTGTCACAGCTCCTCTGATGATCTCCAGCTCAGTAAAAGTGGTACCTGGMCCCATATTGCTCTTCTTAGCAGAAGCCTCGAGGAATTCATGAGTGTGAAAAGTCCTAAAGCTGTCTCTGAACACAGATCTGTGAACTCCAGAGCCCTCCAGGTGCCTCCAGGCCCTTGGCCAAGGGCTTGTGTGAAAGGAGGGAGTAGTGGGTGGGCTGAGGAGTTGGGGCTTGGTGGTGTCTGGATCAAATCTAAATCGAAATTCTGCTGTTCCTTCAGTGGGAGGACTTGGAGCAGCAGGGATGTAAAAGCACCCTGAGGGAGCAAACTGCCAGSCAAGGGCTCCATTCCTTCCTTTCCATCCCTTCGAACACTGACTCTGTCACTGCTGTCCCAGGTTTGCAGAATCACAAATCCTTTAAGGTTGGAAAAACCTCYAAGATCATCCAGTCCAACCTTTGACCCATTACTCCCATCTCCACTAAACCATACCAYGGAGAGCCATGTCCGGTTGTTCTTTGGACACTTCCCAGGAAATCTCATCCGAAGGTGACACATTCAGTTCTGCTGCTGTGGCTTCAGCCCTGCCTTTTCCACCTGTTGGGAACCTGCCCTTCCAGGTCCCCAGCCTGTGGCAGTCCTGGAGATGCTCTCAAGCCCCTTTCAGGCACTGCACACAGCAGGACTGTGGCTTTCCCRGGCCAGGAGGTGGCTCTGGGGACATCTAAATTCCAGTCCTGCCCTGGAGCGTTATCCCAGAGCAGGAGGATCAATCCATCACGGCTGGGACAGGTTAATCTGATTTATCAAGTCTCAGCTTGCAGGCTGGGGAATCATTCCTTCCCCCTGGCAATGTGGGGGTGATGTGCTTGGACATCCAGGCAGGATCCCACTTCATCACKGAAGGAGCCACTGAACAACGGAGCCACCGGGCTTGGCTTTGGATCCGTGGGATGAGGGTGCTGGCTGTGTTCCCTGCTCCACAGGGAGAAAACCCCAGCCCAGGCAGATTCAAAGGACAAATTTCCTTTTCCCTGTGCCTCTCTAGCTTCTCCAGGGCAGGGCTTAGGTGGCCCCCCAAGGGGATCTCCCATGGGCAAAAGGGGCTTTGCAGGAGCCTGGACAGGAGAGAAAACCCCACTTTTGACAGTCATGTGCAGGAGCTGAGTTTTCCAAAGGCATCATCCTCTGACAGACTTTAATCCTGGCCTGAGAGCAGCAGGAAGCATCATTTTGATGTGAGGGGTGCCAGTTAATTTGAATTCTGGATTAGTGGGTGAACCCTGCCCTGCCCCTGCACCAGAGTGTGCCCAGCTCCAGTTTTCACCTTGGCCAGTGAGCTGACCCTGCTTGTGGATCTGGAAGAGGAGCAGAATTCCAGAGAGATGCAGTTCTCCCTCACACAAAAGCCTGGGAGCTCATTCTTTGACACAACTTCTTAAAAATAATCCATGCTCCACAAATGACACAGTTTGAGGAGCTGCAAGTGTTGATTCCCAGGGCTGCTGGGCTGGCATGGTTTGGATTCAGTGCTCCAGGATCCCCTCGAGACCAAGGGGAATTTTGGAGCTGTGTTATGGCTCCAGACCAGCAGAGCTGCCCAGGAGTCTGAGCATCTCCAGAGTGAAGGAATATTTACCCTACTTGGATCTACAGGGGGTTGGATGGAAAGACCCCAAATGTCAGCAGGGCACCCTCCAGAGATTTCGTTTTCCAGAAAATGCCATGGGCASGGAACCTTCCACYATCCCAGGTTGMTCCAAGAATAYTGGARGGAAAGAGCTGAGGGAAATGTGGGGTAATTCATCACCACATCACCTTTCCAAAAGGTGTTTTTGTTCACTGAGATTGTCCATTTTTCAGTTTAGCCTTTGTTCTTCTCCTAAAAGAACTAATTTTGCTACAGATAGGAGAGTGGAAGAGGGATAAGCACAGATAACACCCTGGAAAAGTGTTTATAGGTGATCATGGTGGTTGTTCTTATCTTCCTACCTGTGAGGTTTCCTTTCCTTTGTGGAGAAGTGGGTGGGAAATAAAGGAATTAATTTTTTTTCTGTCAGGATTTTAAAACCCAGTTCTGAGGCAGAAATTTGAGCAGATCTAAAGGAGGTGAAAGYGTGAAATCCTCATTTGCAAATGTTATCCTGAATGATTAATGGGGTCGCTGAGGGGCCTTTATCTTACAAGGGTTATCGGCTGGCTGAAGAGAAAGGGGAACACATTTATTTGCAAATGACTTGTCTGAGACAACTGATAAGAGGAACTGGGCTGAAAAGGTTTCTCTCAGCTGKTTTTGTTCCCTGGACAAAGGGAACAGGCAGCACTGGGAATCAGCCAGGGAATCACTGTCCCTGAGCATCCCAGGAGCCTGGGGACAGCTCACACACAAATRTTGTGTGTTTGGGACAGTCACTGGGAGCTTCACTCCTCTCCAAACAACCTTTCCACTGTCCCTGGGGGAAACAAATCTGGATCCCAGCCCAGGGTGGCAACACAATCATAAAACACAACCCAGAGTGRCAGAGAATCCYGGAATATCCTGRGCTGGAAGGCACCCACAGGGATCACCCAGCCCAGCTGCTGGCCCTGCACAGACACCCCACAGCCCCACCCTGTGCCTGGGTGGCACCAGGAGCTCCTGAAGGCCCTGCTGGGRTGGCAGAGAGTGTTGGAACATCAGCACTGCCACCTCCCAGCAGCTTCAAGTAGTTTTAAGCAGTTTAATGCTGTGTAAAGGTTGCCACAACYCCTGGAAAGAGTGTTTTCCTTCGGCAGTTTGCTGAGAGCTTCCTAAAGCACGGGAAGAGTCTTAACTGGCTGTTTTCAGAGCAAATACAGAGAGCAGCAGCTCGGGCTCAAGGGACACCGCCACATTCAAAGCCAGCTGGGGCAGATCACGTTGTAGACACAGGAAAGGCCCATTTTACCCATGGCAGAGAAATAATTGGGATGGTGGGAGGTGCAGGGGGGCGGTGCTGGGGGTGTCAGAGGGTCCAGTTTGGATAAATATCAAAGATGAGCCTATGGGATTTCATGGAAGRGTTTTTAATACAGAAATTCTTTCTGTGAGGACACACTGGGGACATTAAAGCCCCCCCACATTCCAGCTGGGACACCCCACGAGCTGGATGCTCCTGAGAGCACCACCCACAGCCAGGAGTTGCTCATGGAGTGGGAGATACATATAAACAAGGTTCAGTCCAGTTACTCAGAGCTGATCTCCTCATAGCCAAGGTAACTCTGCCATGTATTTTGAATTTGGCAAACAAACATTCCTTTGGGCTTTTCCTTGGGAGCAATTTGAGCTCAGGTTGCTGTAAGGGATCCCTCTAATGATCCCTAAAGGAGTGGGCAGCACTCCTGGCTCCCCAAATCTCTGCTCCAGGTACTTCTCTGCCCAAGCAGGGCAGGTGTCAGACCCCTKCCATGGCAAGGGAGACACTGGGATGGGCCACTGGTCACTGGATAAAGGAATGGGATATTTTGAGATGGGCACTTCTGARCTGCCCCAAACCTTYAATATCCTCATCTTAGAGAAGGAGGGCCAGGAGGACTGTKAACAGTTGATCTGATGAGATTATCYATGGAATTTTGGGGATCAGCATGGGAAAGGGGYGTCCTGATCTGATGTGACATCAGAGCCTCTGCAGCAGAAATATTCATTTTCCTGGAAAAGCCTGGGGGCAGCTTTTGGGCCCAGCAGGAAAACAGGAGGTGATGGTGGGTTCAGAGGGAAAGGTGGAGGAGAAAGGAGACTSCTGTGGGTTTGGGGACCCCTGGAAGTACAGATCTGGCACATGGAGAGAGGGTGGAAAGCCAGCCTGGAGTGATGTGCAGAGAGCACTGATCCTCCTGCAGGTGAGCCAGGACAAWTTGGGTGACTGAGGTACAGAAAAGCCAATCCTGCCCTAGCAGCAGGGTTTTATCCCTGTGTGCTGCTCCTSCAGCCTTTCCCGGGTTATTGGGAGGGGTGTGATGGAATGGGCCTTGCCAGCTGTGCTCAGAGCCATGACAGATAATGCATTACACTTCCAGGCCACAGCATAACTTTTCCCACAGTAATTACTTTCGATTTCCTCCCAATAAACACACTGCTCCTCTTTCCTCAGCAGTAATTGAGGGTATTTATTCCTCAGGAAGATTAACTGTCCTTTGGAGCCCAAAATGGATGGGGGGGCCTGGGGAGATCAATGTGAGTGCTCAGAGCAGCTGTGTCTGAGGGAAGGCCTGGGGACCTTCCAGCTGACCTCAGGTGATCCCTTCTCCCTTCCCCCTGAGCATCCTGGCCCACTGGGGGCTCTCCCTGCCCAAGATGGGCTTGAAGGTCCCTTCCCACCCAAACCATTCCATGAYTCTTTTGATGGCCTCCCACYGTGTTCCCTCAGAGCCTGTGGGTGCTGTCCTGCTGATGTCAGCCCTGGCATAAAGCACAGGTTTAGGTTCTCCTGTCATTTATTGCTCTGTTATTTCCCCTTGTTTTCTAAGTTGTTCTCTTATCCCTTTCTCCCTGAGTTCTGTGGCCAGTGTCCCAAGAAAGGAAAGGATTTTCCCCAGGATTCCACCTTAATGGGGTATTTTCTTCCTGAGGAATGTGCATAAAAAGAGGCAGTGAGGGGATGGCACCAAGACACGGAATTCTGAGAGAGGGGGAAAACTCAGCCTTGGGAATGTCCTACAACACATCTGGGTGATTGTCCTAAACCCTCACACCTCTCTTGAACTTCACAGTACAAAATGAGAGAATGCAGCTCGGGAAAGAGGCAAATCCCTGTCTCTGCTCCTGGGATAGCTCTGGTTCCCATAGGGATTTCAGACATGGCTGTCTGGGAAGATTTTGTCACATTACTTGAAAATCCAAATGAAAATAAAAATAAAACCCAAATCCCTGCCTGTGCAGCTCTGGAGTCGCTCTGCTTTCCCACAGCAGCCAGGACCAGCCAGCTCCTTATGGAGGTGGAGGGGATGGGAAAACATGGAGGTGAAAATCCCAAGGGAAAACAGCTTGAGCTCAGGCCTAAGGGGAAAGTCTGGACTTAAAACCAGTGAGAACAAGGCCTGAGCTGWGCATCTTTCAGGATTTCCTGCTCTTATTGGAATCACATCCACTGGGAAATGTGATCTTTCCACAGCCTTTCCCAGGGCTCAGTTTTCCCTTTGGTGACAGGGATGTGCTGATAACATGGAAGAGGTTAAGGAAGGCAGCAATCCTGTGGAATCTTGCACTGCCAGGAAAATGACACCTCCACRGAGCCACCAGGGCTTTGTGTTCCTTCAAGGAGGATAAAAGTGCTCTTTCCTTCCCCAGAGTGCTCCATGTTCAGCCTTTTCATGGGAATTGTTGGTGCCTCAAAGTTCATGGAGTGATGGCTGTGCTTCCCATCTCCTTCTGCACAGGGAAAAACTCAGGAATCGTGAGGTGGAAGATCTTTTGATCCGCAAAAATAGAATTCAAGGCCTTGTAGAGTTGACTGAGCCAGCTGGGATTGGCCTCAGCTTCTCCACCTGCCACATCCAGGGAATATCCAGCAGGAGGAAGGCAGAGCTGACAGAGTTTTCCAAGGATGCAAAGACCAATTTTTAAACATTCTTTCATCTGTGCCAGGTGAGTTTTAAATACAGCTTTGAAAAAGCAGCAAAATATGGGAAAGAAGTCCTGGCACCCCAGGAATGGCAGCAGCAAGGGGTGAGAGGGATCCACACCTTTGAAAACTCAGAACATAAAAAATATCTCCTTGGGCTTTTGCCCAAAACCTCCCAGAGGCTSCACAATTTCCACTGTGCTCAGGCAGGTATTTTTAGGATCCTTATTAAATATTAACCGTAAAATCCTTGTAAGAGGATTCCTTTCACTGTAGATATTCTTAACTGCCTTGTTTTGAGCTAATTACATTAAAAAGTTTCCAGGTTTCTGGGTTTTCAGTAGAAATCCTCTTAAAGGAAAATTTGATTTCCTCATTTCTTTGCCCCCATTTCCTTTCTGTTTTTGCCCAGGGKTTTTGTCCCATCCCTGGAAGTGTCCAAGGCCRCGTTGGATGGGGCTTGGAGGAGCCTGGGAGAGTGGAAGTTGTGTTTAGGGTGGAAGGAGATGTTCCAGTGCAGATCTTGGTGGGAGCAGAAGACAAAGTCCACAGTCCCTGGTTCTTCTCCTTTTGGGGCCATCTGTAGCTGTTGTTAATGAAAGGGAAATAAAATAAATGTATTTCCCATTTTCTTGTGGGGCTGTTGTGGTTGGACTCAATGCCCTTAAAGGGCTTTTCCAACTGGAATGATTCCATAATTCCAGGATTTCCTCTGCATTTCACCAGAGCACTGCCAAGGTCGGCTGAGCCCTCATCTGAGAAATGCCTTAATTGAGGAATCTGCTGGACTCCAGGAGTCTGGAGGGCACCAGAGGGGTCTCTGTGATGATCCAGGAGCAGGAATTTTGTCTCCTGTGCCACAGGATTCYGGGAACATCCCATATATCCCTGACCTCAGCACCGAGGTCAGGACAGGCTTGGAATGATTCTCATCAGGATTCAGTCCCACAGCTCCCAAAAACTTTGTGTTTCCTCTCACTTTSCTGACTCCTCCAAGGGAAGCTCAATGATTCCATTCCACCCATTAGCAGGCATTTGGTAATTAGTGGCCAGCATAAATTTTAATAATTATTATTATAATTCCTAATGCAATCATTAATCAATTCCTTATTATTGAGATAGCAATTACAGAAAGATTAATAACTCCAGCTAATACTTTTTAATTAATTTAATTTGGGATAGCACGGGAGTAAAATGGAAACACTGCATTGCAGGCACTTCTCAGGGGGACTTTTCCTTTTGGGCTTTTTGCACAATTCCTTTGTTTCCCCCCACATTGCTGGACTTTTCCTACACTTATAAATGTCCCTAGTGTTTTTCTGGGATACCGTGGTTATGGAGAGGAAGAGTTTTAGCCCCCTGGAGAGGAAGAGTTTTCTTCCTATTCTTTCCCTCATCCTACACAGAGGTTCTGCTTTCCCAAAACAGAGTAATAGGGATAAGAGATGGGTTTCCCACACTTRTTTTCCAGGCCTTGACATTCCCAGCTGCCAGGTCACTTGGAATCTASCCCCTCCTTGCCATTCTTCCACTTTYRACCCTCCCCTGTATCSTACCTGACAGGAAGAGGGACCTTCCTGGCTGAAAGCCTTCAGWGGGATYATGGCTTTCAGAGAAGATTGGATCAATGCCTGGGAAACACTGCAGTGAATGGGATGAGCATTAACTCCCAGCATAGAAAAAGTCTCTTCCCTGATTCTTGCTCTGCCATGGAAGACTCTTTCCCAAAGACCATGGAGAAACTCCCAAATCCCAGCTTGTTTTGGTCGGGATTTCTCTGGAAACTGTGCTATTTTCCATGAAAGAAAGTAAGAAAGAAGCAGGAGCTGGGAAAACCCAGAGCTGATCCTGTCCCACATCCACTCTCCATGGGAGGAGCAGGGRCAGCCTGGCCTGAGGCCTCTCTGCAGCCCTGAGCTGACCTTCAATATTCCAGGATTTGAACATCTGGCTGTGACTCCTGCAAGTCTGTGTTGGAATGGTAGAACCACAGACTGTATTGGGGTGAAAAAGATCTTAAAGCCCATCCAGTGCCACCCTGCCATGGGCAGGGACACCTCCCACTGTCCCAGGCTTCTCCAGTCCCAATGTCCAACCTGGCCTTGTGCACTGCCAGGGATGCAGGGGCAGCCACAGCTGCTCTGGGCACCCTGTGCCAGGGCCTGCCCACCCTCCCAGGAAACAATTCCTGCCCAATATCCCATCCATCCCTGCCTCTGGTAGGCTCAGACTCTTTTGCAAGGATTAAATTTCACACAGAACCCCAGAATATTTGAGTTGGAGGGGGCCCACAAGGACCATCAAGTCCAGYTCTAAAGTGAAGRKCTCATACAGGGATCAAATCCATGATTTTGGTGTTATCAGCRTCCTGCTCTGACCCTGGGCCAGTTCCAGGTGGTTTTGTATCCCAACACATCCTGTTCTTCCACAAAGAGTGATTCCCTCTCCAGAAAACACAGGAATATTTAAAGACAACCTGTGGCATGCTCTGGAATCCATCCATGGGGTACACATCCAACTTCAGGGGTGGAGGAGCCTTCCAGCCTCTCCAGCCAYGCATTCTTGGAGTCATCAAGGMTGGAAAACACCTCCAAGATCATCAAGTCCAACCTYTTATTTGCAGATTTWCTTTGTTCTCCCTCCCTTCATGGCTTCTCCTTGCATTTTCTCACTCCTCTGGAATCCCATGGATATTTCTGGTGATRTTTCCTCTGTGGGAAGAGGCTGCTCAGCCTGTCCCAGCTGGGYTCCAATCTAACATCCCACATCTCCTTTTGTCTCCTAATTTTGGGTCATGGAACCCTCGTGGGACTCCTGAGCCTTTTAAAACCCCTCTGTGCTGGAAACAACCATAATGCCTTTTTTTTTTTTAATTGACTTCCTCATTTAGTATTTGCACACAGTAACTCCAGGGTTGAGTTTCAAAGAAAATCTGTGAATTTTCAGCTGTTTGTGCTCTTCCTGTGCAGTGATAATTGCACAGAGGCTGACTTCTAATTAGCTCCAGAGCTGTGTGATATCTCTGGGAGTCAATACAGCCCTTTATTTGTAGAAAACACATGGAAAATGTGCTGAATAAGCTGTAGAGTTTCCCTCCAGAAAGCAGGGAAAGAACTAATCCAGTTTTATGTAAGTTCACTCCGAGTTTGTTTTTTGCAAGTTAAAAAAAAAAGATGGAAAAAGGGAAACAAAAAGAAAGGAAAAAAAAAGCATTTATTGCATTTTAATGGGGGAAAACTGAGCCCACACAGCAATGGGGGAGCTGACAATAATACATGRCTTTAATTAGCAATCAGGATTTGAGGAACAGCTTATTATGCTAATGGGTTCAAAGCTTCCCAGGAAAAAAAAGTGCCTGTGGAAAGAGTTGGTAATGACAAGGAGATCTCCAGTTGTAACAGAATTCTGGAACGCTCCAGACAATAATTCCACATTTCCTTGCATGTTTGTGATGAAACTCTGGAATT
>CADDXX010000304.1:918146-936082 GCA_902810485.1 Alauda arvensis
CTGCAATCCAGGAGCAAAGGAACTCTGGGCAAACCTCCACATTGGGGGAACCTCTCAGTGGTGTCAGCAGAAGCTCTGTGGGCTGAGCACGGAGAACCTGCRGGAGCAGAGGAAGGGGGGCAGCTCTTCCTCATGATAAACATGGAATAGAACAACAAGGAGAGCTGGGAATGTTGTGAAACCTCAAGGAAGAAGCCTCCCTGAGCCAGGTGGTGCCACAGCCCTGCCTGAAGATGTGCTCCTGGTGTCCCCCTGCTGCTCCTCTGCTGGGAATGGTGGCAGGGGGAAAGGAGGGATCTGAAAGACCCTGACTGCTGCAAAGAGGGATAAAACCACACAAATACTGAATATTTGGCAAGAGTTCAGCTGGAGGGCAGGGAGGGAAAGGAGAATTTGGGGTGCTTTCCTCTGGGAAGGGGTGTGTGGCCCTTCAGAGGGGTGGAGGAGCTAAAGGAGAGGGCGTTTCCCCCCTGTCCAGGAGAGGAGGGCAGGGGGTGCCCCAGGGGGGGTGTGCAGCCCTGTGAGCCCCATCCCGGTGTGGCAGGCAGTGCGTGGGGGGGTCGGGCTGTGTTTGGGGTGGGGTTTGGGATGTGTGGATCCCTCAGGAGCTCCCGGGAGCTCCCAGGAGCGTTGGGATCCCCGGGCAGTCCCACAGGACAGAGTGCAGAGCAGGGAAGGGGCCGGGCCAGGGTTCCCCAGGCCTTGGGGCAGAGCTGGGAGGTTCTCCTTGAGTCTGAGCAAAGCTCTGATGTCAAACAGATCCTTCAGGGGCCCATCCAAACCTCCCACCACAGCCAGACATCCTCATCCCATGGTCTGAGCACACTCAGAGCAGGGAATTACACATGCAAGGCTGTAATTGCCTTGTTATCCAATTAGCAAACCCCAAATGATTTCCCAGTGTCGCTGACAAATCCTTGCAGGAATCCTCCTCCTCCTCCTCCTCCTCCCGTCGCTCTGGAAGGGCTTGGGAGGTTCTGGGCAGCTGTGGTGGGCAGGCTGGGGTGGACACTGTGCTGGTCACTCTGTGCTGGTCACTCTGTGACCACATCCTGGGGTGGTCACTCCCTGGGAGGGTGGGCAGGCCCTGGCACAGGGTGCCCAGAGCAGCTGTGGCTGCCCCTGGATCCCTGGCAGTGCCCAAGGCCAGGCTGGACAGGGCTTGGAGCASCYTGGGATAAYGGGAGGTGTYGTCTCAGSTTTTCTGGTGATTTTTGCMCCCTGRGAGTTGATGATGGAGTTCCAAGCAGAGCCCGAGGCCCTGCAGTTGCTTTGCAGAATTGTTTMTTATTTTCTTATCYTAAAAGTTCTCTCASYCCAGKRTGATGTTYSCAGGAAGGCAGAAAAGCASAATCTGCCCCTCCTRCAATGGCACCTGAACTTTTCTATCTRAACTCCATTAACAAYGTTTTTCTCTCAGTASCAATSACTGACCCAGGKCAGACACTGAAATCTCACCASAACCCARTCRAGRAAAAGCCACCACCYCTGCAAAGATGGAGGGGAAGRAGAAGCAGGAAAAAGACAAAAGCACACCCKGATTGTTTCATCTTTGCCCCATTCTATYTAAAYAGTAAAATCTAAAAATTCTATTTTTTCAYCCTGTGAGCTSACAAAAATCATCCCAATCAAACCCAYRTGGACTKCTTTTCCTCTTTCMAGCSTGGCAGTGTTTTCCAGGGAGTTCAATCAAAGGAATTGGGATTTTTGGCTCTTTTGGCTCTGTCTCRAGACCCTCGGGGTCTYRAACACCCAGGGACCCCCAAAGGGGTACCCTGGTTTCCCACASTGTCCCTGCCATGGCAGGGGTGGRATGGGATGAACTTTARGACCTTTCCCACCAAAACCATTCCATGATTCCATGAAAGGAAGAAGAGTCTCATTTTCCTGCTGGTGAAGACAAACAACACCTGGGGGTGTAAAACCAAAACGGCACCAAAAAAAGGGTTACAAACATCTCGACAGGACACGATTTGTGATCCAAATGCTTTGCACTTCCTCACCCCAGGGGCTGTGGGGCTCTGGGATGGGCATTCCACTCTCTGCATTCCTGAATCCAAGGTTTGGGATGATGGTTTCACCCCAGTGCTCCTCTGGCTTGGGAAGAAGGAAGCTGGGAGGAGAGCACTTCTCTTTTAGAGGAGCTCCATCCTGACCTGCTCTCCCCCTGCTCTCATTCCCACAGGAATGTTATCCTTCCCTAAGGTAAAGCCTTGCAGTCAATCCTAAAAACCCAAACAATTCCACATGTGTGCAGCCCCAACCCTTCCACATGCACAGCTCCATGAACATTTTCTACAATAAATCTGGCTGATCCATAGGGAGATTTTCCCTACAGCTCATTCTTCCATGCACAGTTAAAACTCAGCTGGGACTCCTGGATGTGCTCCCTTCTCGTCCCAGCTGCAGGGTGGGAGGTGGGAYAGGGCTCASACACACACACCCTGCTCTGCCTCGGGAGCTGAGCAGGATTTAAGGCAATTCCCAGCTTTTAATGCTGCCTCCAACACCGGGAATGCTTTATCCCGTGTTTCCCTGGTCTGTGAGGCGGTGAGGAGCCATTAGGTGGTGCCCAAAAGCAAGGAGGACACAGCGCCGGGGCTGAGAGAGAAACTCTGTGTGACACCGCGGGGACACCGCGGGGACACCTCTGTGCCAGCCAAAGGCTCATCCCAACAKCCCCAGCACAAGGTGACTCGGTTCCCACAGGATTTTCCCTCTCATTAGTGCTTCATTTGCCATTTTATTGTGCTACCAAGTGTCTGAAACTGGGGGAAGAAAAAAAAATCTCTTCTCCAGATCCATTTAATGAGACAAAAAYGGCATTACAAGGTCATTCTTTAATATGTGACAGTTAAATTGGATTGAGAATTTATGCCATGGAATCACTTCTTTCTTTTTTTTTATGTTCCAAATAAAAGTAAAATCCACAAGCAGGGATGATTCTACAAGATCCAYCCAATATTATTCTCTTCTCTCTTTCTGGAGCCAGGCTGTCTGAAAGGTTTTTTCCTTTCTCCAGAGCTCCTCTTCCATTTGATCCCCATTTTGTGGGAGGCAAACGTTCCAGATTTCCATTAAATCCCTGCTATTAAASCCCAGTCTCTGCTGGAAAGCTCAGCCCTCGGAACTCAACAATGGGAATTGGTTCCTCCTCTGGCTGTGGTGCAGCAGGGGCACCTCTGGAGAGGGAATTGCAAAGTTTTTAACCAGAAAAGCTTTTCCTTCCCTGGCATTCCAACAGATCCTTGGAGGAGAAGAGCTCCAGGCTCCATGCCAGGCACTGTGTCTATACAAATGCAGTCTTTTGCTTATTTCCCTTAAAATGGAATTAAAAGGCATTAATTCTATATTTTATTATTATCCCTGCWCTGCTGCCACTTCATTATCCCAGCTAGGCAGGCAGGCAGCCCGTTCCAAGGAAAGGCCCAGCCAAGGAGGTTGGAATGSCACCTGTAGGCAAATTGAAATGTTCCCCTCCAAGTGCTAATCCTGYCTTTATTGCTGTAGTGGCACAGCCCTCCTCATTCCCAAGGAATTCTGCCACATTGATTTAAAATCCAAGCCTAGAAAACCCTGAAATGCCTCTGCTAAAACCACCAACCCAAGAACCCAAATATTTTATTCCTTCTGAAATTATTCCTGGTACTTGCAGGGAGCTGTAATTGAGGTGCTGCTGCTCGTGGCTGCAGGGTTTGGTGCCCCTGTGTTTCCTGCRTTGCTGAATCCCTACAGAAGGGTTGGAAAAGGCTGGAGAGGTGTGTTGGTAGCCTAACAGGAGTTATCCAGTGGATAATTAATAATTGTGCAGCACCAGGAGAGCCAATGCCCGTTAATGACTCTGTGATCACACAGGACTCAGCTCGGAGGCTCCTCAGGAGGGCTCTGGACCCATCTGCTCGGAGCAGGAGGAGTCTGAGSTCAGACAAGGCTGCTCAGGGCCTTTATTCCATCTGATCTTGGAGTCTCCATAGTCAGAGGCTGCACAACCTCCCAGACACCTCCCCTGCACACTGRTGATGTCTTAATGTGGAGCTTTTCCCTGAGTTTTCCTCTCTGCTGGCTCTGGCTGGGTTTGTGTTCCCTGGGTGGATTGGCTGCAGTCTGGTCCTGCTTGAAAGCTTTGCTCTCTTAAGGGCTCTACAAAGACCTGAAATAATCAGGCTCTGTATAAATGGCTCTTAATTCAATTACTTCTGATAATGGATTTAATTAAGAGCATGGACGAGATGGGATTGCTGCTCCCAGAAGTCAAAGTTRGGACTCACATTCCGGAAAATTTGGGCATCAGCAGTGCCAGCACTTCTGTTTGAGAGGGACTTTGGACAAGGCACCTTAAAKCYCATCCAGTGCCACCCCTGCCAYGGGCAGGGACACCTSCCACTGTCCCAGGCTGCTCCAAGCCCTGTCCAGCCTGGCCTTGGGCACTGCCAGGGATSCAGGGGCAGCCACAGCTGCTCTGGGCATCCACACTTYSTTCACTCAGGACCTTYCTCACCCTCTGGTCYGTGCCSTGAATCCAGGACCCCTGAGATCTTRAAGYTGGAGCYCATCTTCAGAGCTGGAGCTCTCCTGGCTGTCATTTCCAGGATACTGAGGGAATTTGGATCCTGCCTTCCCAAATCCAAGCCTCTTAATAAAATTTTCCACAAGAACGAAGTGATTTGGGCTCAGAGGATCCCAACCTGTGAGCACTTCTTACCCTTGCTTTCCCCTGGATGCTGGAGCCACTGTAAACCCCAGCTCATCCTGGGAACCCGGGGAGGTTTGGGTGTAATTGCAGTTGTTAATTAATTTTATCACTGCRGAATCTGCAGCCTGGTGGGAAAAGGGAAATTCCATTTAAGGAATGGCTCCCTTCTTTCAGCACCTGGTGGAGAGTTTAGCACTCACTCTCCTGTCCTTGGCCAGAATTCCTGCCACAACCCCAGCTCCTCTTCTYCAAAATCCTCTCCAAGGTAGGCAAATGATCCTTCCTCTCCCTCCTCTTCTTCCCTCTGGGCCTCTGCAATGGCACCAGAGGGCAGGGAGTGCCCAGAGCTGGTGGTGAAGGTGTTGGATCCTCTGGGCAGGAGGATCAAGGCTGAAACCTTCTGGAGAAGGAGCCTTGGAGGTCCTGCTCTAAAGGAAAAGGGGAAAAGGGTTTGAACCCTGCTTCTCTGGGGGCAATAAAATGGAGCAGCTGCTGGGAGGTTTCATCCTCCTAATGAGGCTTCACCCTTCCCTGGGAGAGAAGTTTTGGTGCCCCAATTTCCCCCAGGAGCTGGGGTGAGGGGCCTCAAGCTGCTGCAGGCCTGACTCTGTCAGCCCCTGCCYCTGCCATGTGAGGTGACACCAGTCTGGTCACTGTTGTCACCACATTCCTGTTGTCCCCCTGTCCTCTCTCCCAGCTAACCCCAGCCTGGGCTCCTCTTCTCCTCCTGGCTGTGATGGTTCAAAGTTTGCCAGCACTTTGTCTCCTCGGTGTCTTGTTAGTCCTGTCACCCTCTCCTGGCTCCAGCAGACCCCTCCTGGCAGCATCCCCCCTTCCCATTAATCCTTGTTTACTGGGAATGTACATATTTATTGCTTTTTATCTTGTTTAATCTCTCAGGTCTCGCAGCCCCCATTCATTTTTGCTGCTTCCCTTCCAACTCCCACCCATTTATCTTCCTCTGCTGCTGCATCTGCTCCAGCACATCCTGATTATCTGCTGCCATTCCCTGTGCCAGCCCCATGCCCTGGGCTGGGATTCAGCTCCCTGGAACAGTTGGTCTTCCAAAATCATCATTAGCTGAGTTATGGAGGAGACAGGAAGAGATTCTCTCCATGGGCCTGGTGTCCTGTCTTCCCTACTCAGCGAGCAAATGAGGTTAATATTTAATGGATGTGGAGGTCAAAACAAATCCTGGGCATTTTGTTCCATATTTCCATGCTTCCAAAAGGTAAATAACCACGAGAGGTCCATCTAACTTGGTATTTCTGACAATAACCTCCAGCAAATCCCGAGAGAAAACCTTTAAGATGTCAGACAGAGAAAAGAAATTCCCAAAATAAATTCCCCAGCTGCTGCAGTTCTGCCCATGCATCCTCTGCTCCGGGGCAGCAGGGGCTTCCCTGCAGCTCTTGGCTGGGATCAGCTCTTGCTGTCCTTTTGAGGTGACATCTCCCTGCCAGGATTCAGGAGCCCCAAATTGCTGCCAGTGCTGAACCCCCTCCTGATCCATGGGATCAGCTCCTGTTCMCAGGAGCTCTGGGACCAACATCTCTGCTCTGGTGCTGCCAAAGGCCAAGCAGGACTCTGGTCTGAGCAGGAGAAAGTGGCTTTTTCCTCACAGATTGTCACCTCTGCTCGCTCACAGGGACGGGGGCAGGAGCTGGGGACAGGACTTGGGGCTCAGGGGAAATCAGGGACTTCTTCCTAAACCTGCTCCAGCAGAAAGGGGGATCAGAAATGCACCTGCAGGGGCTGATTCGGGCTCTGAAACCGCACCACACCAATTCCAGCCCCTTCTCCTTCCAGGAGCAAGGACACCCACAGAGCAGCTGGACACACTGACAGCACCAGAGCCACAGCGGGTCGGGGGCCTTGGGATGAACATTTCCCTTCCCAAGGGCTTTGTTCAGGATCTTTGGCACATCCCTGGCTCCTGCCAGGGCACTGTGTGACATTCCTGAAAACCACCGAGGTATTCAATCATGTAATTAGTGACTGATTAGCTGGAATGGGTGTGGGATGCAGATTGGTACCAGGTGATGGCTCTGGGGGCAAAGGCAAAATAACCACAAACACCTGCTCAGAGGCAAAATAACCACAAACACCTGCTCAGAGGCAAACGCCCCCCAAAACCACAAACACCTGCTCAGAGGCAGAATAAAATAACCACAGACACCTGCTCAGAGGCAGAATAACCACAAACACCTGCTCAGAGGCAGAATAAAATAACCACAAACACCTGCTCAGAGGCAAAATAGCCACAAACATCTGCTCAGAGGCAAAAACCCCCCCCAAAGCCACAAACACCTGCTCAGAGGAAAAAAACAAACAAACAAAACCCCAAAAAACAAACACACAAAAAACCACCACCACCACCAACAACAAAACCCCCAAAAACCCCTAAAACACAAACTCCCGCTCAGAGGCAAATGAAATAACCACAAACTCCTGCTCAGAGGCAGAATAGCCACAAACACGTGCTCAGAGGAGGGGCAGCTTCCCCGAGCCTGGGCTGGGCTGGGCAGAGCCGCTGGAGCGTCGCTGCCTTTGGCACAAATCCAGGGAGCAGMTGAGGGGTGGGTGATGTGGGATCCCCCCTGCACCTCGGAGTCAGTGCCTGGCAATGCCGAGGCTGAACTGGGAGGCGCTGGGATTCACTGGGGGGAGCCAGTGCCCCGTGCCAGGGCTGGGATCCCTCGGGAGCGCTCATCTCCTGCCCCGGTGTCACCGAGCCGGGTCTGGTGCCGGCCAGCAGCTCCCAAAGAGCAGCAGCTCCCAAAGAGCAGCAGCTGTCGGGAGTAGATGAAGAAAAATCTCCTGGTTGGAGCAGAGCAGAGCAGAGGGAGGGCCCTGCTCGGGTTCTGTCAGGGACTGGATGGGCCCGAAGCTCCAAAAGGGGATCTCTAATGAGGGGAACCCTCTGGGTGTGATGGATGAGCTCTGTGCTGCTCCTCACTGCAAACCCAGCCGGAATCTGCTCCTTTGGAGCTCAGAGGAAACATCACTCTAAAAAATCCTTATTGCTGAGTGTCTGCAAGTGCTGCCAAGTCCTCCTGCTCAGCMCAGACCTCCCTAAAACCGCTCCCTGCCTGTCCTGGTGTCCCCTTTCCCGGGAGCACATTGTCCTTGGAGGCTGGAGCTGGAGCAGCAGCAGCTCCTCGCCTTTCCCCAGGCTCAGGAATGAGGGCAGGCTCAGAGAGATCAAGGAGTTTCCTTTCCTCCTGATGGCTGTGCCCAGGAATATGTGGGAGAGGAAAGCAAATTCCTTCTGCCTCTCCTCCAGGAGCAGGGCAGATGCAGTTTAGCAGGAAAAATACATCAGGACAATAATGGAGTTGTTTGTGTAGGGGTGCTGAGGTCACTGAGGACTCCAGAGCCTGGGTGGGCTCTGGGAGTGCTGCAGGAGGGAAGAGAGGGAAGAAGGTCACTGAGTGAGAGCACAGACTTCACTGTCAGGTGGGGACTGGTGTGGCCAGCCAGGCTCCCTGTCCCCTCCCACCAGGACACACCAGCACCTCCCTGACCCCAAAAATGGTCACAGCAGGGCAGGAGCAACCCCCAGCCCCCAGCTGGTCCAGGAGAAGCCTCAGGGGTACAGAGTGACCCCCTGAAGTTCATTTGTATTTTTCACTTCTATTCCACATTAAAGTTCTAAAGCAGTGCCCTCATGGCCCCTGCTGGGCCTGGCTGGGCTGAGGGGCCAGGGAGGCAGCACTGCCTGGGGTATCCTCACACAGGTGTTTGGAGAGCCTGTTTTGCCCTCTTGGGTGGGGAAATGGTGTTGGTAGGAGGTGGCAATGACCCAGAAATCAGGGCTGGAGCAATTCCCATCCCTCACACCCCTGCATGGGACCCCAGTCTGGTTCCTCTGAGTCCACACARTGGCCTGGGAGGGAAAGGACMTTAAAGYTMATCCCATTCCTCCATGGGCAGGGACACSTCYCACTGTCCYAGGCTGCTCCAAGCCCTGTCCAGCCTGGCCTTGGRCACTGCCAGRGATCCAGGGGCAGCCACAGCTGCTCTGGGCACCCTGTGCCAGGGCCTGCCCACCCTCCCAGGGAACAATTCCTCTTCTAGTGGAAAACTGCCCCCTCCTTGTCTCACCTGCCTTCAAATCCAGCATGTCTCTGTTTTCCCTTGGGTTTTATGAGTGGAAAGTGCTGAACAAAGATCCAGGAATCTCCATGGACAGGAAGGAATAACATGAGTGTGCCTGCCCACCCTCCCAGGGAACAATTCCATCCCAATATCCCATYCATCCCTGCCCTCTGGAATGGCAGGAAGCCATTCCCTGTGTCCTGTCCTTCGCTCCCTTGTCCCCAGTCCCTCTCCAGCTCTTTTTTAACCTCCTGTGGCAGTGGTGACAGCTTTGTCAAGGCTATTCCTGGCTCATTCCCAGTGACCCTGGAGCAGAAGGATGCTCTGTGCTGGGATGCCCCTCTGGAAGCCACTGGCTCCCTGTTGGAGTTCCCCCATCCCACCCTGCTCCTGCCAAGCCATGCTCTGGTAGGACACAGGGAGGGATGATTAATGGCTCTAATAAATATGTTAAYCTGCAGAAATGAAATTTTCCTAATTAAGAAACCCCTTCTGGGGTTTTTCCTGCTCCTTTCCCGAGCTGCTGTGAGAGCAGCTCCATCCACTCTGGAGTGAGGAACAGCAGGACCAGGGGTGTCAATCACACCCCATTCATCCCAGTTTAACAGAGGGGATTATTCCCTGCTCCTTCTCCTTTGCAGGAAGGGGGAGTGTGCCCTGGCACCACTGACTCCTTTCTCCTTGGAACAGCCTTGCTGTGCTGGAGAACAGCAGGATTTAAGCTAATGAAAGGATTAGGATAATTCCTGTGTAACCCAGGGCTCCGRGGCTGCCCACATCCATCACATGGAGCCATCCAGCAGCTCCAGCACTGCTGGGCCTTCTCCTGCAGCCTCAGTCCCGGCTTTCTCCATGTGCCACATCCCAGTTCAGGACAGGAGTCAGACCAAGGAGTCCCCTGTGCTGGGATGTTCTGAGGGCTCTCCAGCCCTGAMCCTGCTCCTTTCCCCATCCCCAGAGCCAGGGCCACCCCTGGTGTGGATTCCATGGCAGAGAGCTCATGTTATTCCTTCCTGTCCATGGAGATTCCTGGATATTTGTTCAGCACTTTCCACTCATCAAACCCAAGGGAAAACAGAGACATGCTGGATTTGAAGGCAGGTGAGACAAGGAGGGGGGCAGTTTTCCACTAGAAGAGGAATTGTTCCCTGGGAGGGTGGGCAGTGCCTGGCACAGGGTGCCCAGAGCAGCTGGGGCTGCCCCTGGAAGCATCCAAGGCCAGCCTGGACAGGGCTTGGAGAAGCCTGGGATGGTGGAAGGTGTCCCTGACATGGCAGGGGTGGGACTGGATGAGCTTTAAGGTCTGTCCCAGCCCAAAGAATTCCATGGATCTGTGAGATGCCCACGACTGGCTTGAAGGGCCTTCCCTGGAGTCTCCTGCCCTGTCCATCACTTCCCTGCTCCAGGGCTGGCATCCAGTTGATCCCCTGGGATGTGCCCCAGGGACATTGCTGATCATCCAGGTGTGTTTCCCTGCACTTTCCAGCCTGTGGGTGCCTTTTCCTGCTGGATGTGGCGAGAAGCCTGGCCCTGCTCACAAATCCCAGTGCTGGTGAATCCCAGGAGCTGCAGCCATTCCCTGTCCCATTTCCATSGGATGTGTCAGTCCCTTTGATTGGCATCCCCTCCTTTTCCCCATGAAGCTGGAGCTCCTGGGCAGTTCTGCATTCCTTGGCTGGACAAAGGGAATATTGGAACATGAATCCAGTGATTTTCCTCTGTCTCCAAACCACAAATGTAACATTTGGATCTTTTCCTAAATGTTCTGATTCTCAGCTCAAAACTTCTGCAGATCATTTCTTAATTCTTGGTCTTGGAGGCTTTTGGAAACAGCACTTTGGGATGGGGCTATGGATCACTCTCACTGGCACTCGGGAATTGATAGATTTGAGGGTGATGGGGGGCGAAAGGGATTTATGGCAAGGCAGGACACAAGGCTCTCTTGCGTCACTGCTTCTGGTTTTCTTGGAATCCTGGACAACCTTTCTTGCTTAGAAAGGTAAAAACCTCACACACATAACCTCAACTTCAAAAAGAAAAAAAGTCTATCCTTTCCCTATTTTTCTTCCTCTCTTCTGAGCATATTTCCTATTGGAAACCCCCAAATTAAAAAGAACCCAAACAAACAACAAAACAAAAAACCCACCCCCCCCAAAAAAACCCCAAAAAAACAACCATCAACACAAAACCCCCCTAGAATTCAAAACCAATAAATATTCTGGGATGGAAAAAAATCTGTGAAGTTTTAGGAAGTGGCAAAACTGACTGAAAATGGCATTTCTGATTGAAAAGATGCCCGAGTTTGGCATCCGTTCCAAGGGAACCAAGAAGAAAAGGATGGAAGTGAAAAGATGAGAGTCCAGAAGAGGAACCTCATGGAAAATGAAAATATTTCCTGTGWTAGGAATTTGTGTGCTATAATCAARTAAGAAAACCTTGCTTTCCAAGGTGGCCAACCTTAATGAAAAGTCAGAATTCCAATTAAATCTTGTGATCAGAGCTTGGAGCTGCCGTTCTGATTAACTTCCATTCCCAGTAGGAATGACTGCCAAGTTTTCAGGAAGGGGATGTGTTTGCAGCTCCCTGATTCTTCCCATTTGTAACMCTGGAGTTCAGCTCCATTTCCTATCCGAAGAAATCACTCTTGACAAACAATGAAGCAGTCCATTAATTAGTTGTCTTTAATTGTCTTGAGCTCGTTGCTGTAATTAATTGGTGAAGAGCAGTAAAACTGGGATTGTTCTGTGTTTAATGGCTGGAATTCATGGAGTTCATGGAGCTGTCTTGAACTTGGAATGGCAAATAGAGGCTGGGAGCCCTTCCCTAAGGGGCATTTAAATAATCCCAACATAAAATACTGGGATGTGGATGGAATAATGCCAATGGAATTAMACTCAGCATTCCATTGGCTTTTGGGATCATTAATTGTTGGGTTTAGTGACTAATTAAAAACCACCACTTCCCAAACTCAGCCCAGATCCTTTTCCATCCAGGAGCATCTTCCCTGTGACCAGAGGAGGGCTAGGACAAGGGGGAATGGCTTCCCATGGACAGAGGATGGGTTTGATGGGACATTGGGGAGGAATTCCTCACAGTGAGGGTGGAGAGGCCCTGGAATGGTTTCCCCAGAGCAGCTGTGGCTGCCCCTGGATCCCTGGCAGTGCCCAAGGCCAGGTTGGACACTGGGGCTTGGAGCAGCTTGGGACAGTGGAAGGTGTCCCTGCCCATGGGAGGTGATGGCACCAGATGAACTTCAAATTCCCTTCCATCCCAAATATTCCATAATTGTAGGATTCTATGRCCTTGCCACATCAGTGTTGAGAGATTCCTTTCAGCAAAAGGAATAATCATTTTCATCCTCTGCCCTTTTATTCCTTAAATTCCAATAAAGTCATCRAAGTCCTCCCTTAGGTTGATTCCTGAGTGTATTTTTAAACAATATTTATGAAAATCCCTCCCCCAGAAAAAGCTGAACTGGAGAATCTCCAGAGCAAATCCCAGAGCCTGGGAAAGTGAATGGGAATGTTGGGGGTTTCATGTCTCTGAGGAAGCTTCAGGACACACCATGCTGGATGGTTCTCATCAGGCAGGTTCCTGGGCATGAAGAAATGGGGCTGAACATGGATCAGGAATAGCAGGAATCTGCTCAGGGAGAGGTGCTGGAGCTCACAGCTCCCAGGAGGAATATTTTGCATCCCTGCATTGTTTYGATTTGATCTTGTAAAAGCTGGGAGATTCCTCCACACATTCAAATTTTTGATATTCGATTTATTTGGAATCTCCTGTCTGGCACCTGGAATCTGACCTAGCAGGACACAGAAACCAATCCGGGGCAGACAGGGTGACTCCTTCCCATCCTGCCTGCTCCCAGCCCTGCGGAGAAGGCTGAATCCAGGCTTTTTCCACGTGTGAAGGGAAGATTAATGAGCAGCAGAAGGAAAGGTGTCACCAGGCTCTGTTCCCAGWGTTTTTAGTAATGAAGATCATTCCCTGAATTGATATCCAGGCCAGGAGTGGGTTTGGTTTTCCATGTGTGTGTTGAATAATAGCAGGAAAATCCCAAGGGAAGGATTGGTGGATGTAGAGTCCCTCATCCCAGGCATCCCTGTGCCCTTTGGGTGTCACATCCCAGCACTGGCACCTCCTGCTYTGCCCTTTTCTAGGGCCACTCAAGTGGATTTTGGGGTTCAGATTCCACAATCCTGCTGGAATAATATGTTTTTGTGTTTTTTTGGTGGAAGCTGATGGAATTCTGCAAATCAGAGTCATTATTTCCAGCCTGYCTCTCCAAATGGGAATAATTATTTTGAGCATCTTCGATGGGCTTTAATAAAACAATCTACTGGAACAACATCATTACTTAAAGTGTGATGCTGCTCCCTGGGAGARCATTCCTGGGAATCCCTAATCACTTTGGATTAGTTTGGATCTGCTTGGCTGCTTCCAGCTGACTTCAAGCGCTGGGAAAAGTGGAATGGATTGATGGGAACTGTTGGAGATGTTCCCAGCTGGACACAGCAGGAKGAYTKGGAATCTCCTTTTCCATCYCCAAATATTCCATGATTCTGTGAAATGAGCCTTCTTTTTATCTTCTTAAACCTGTGTGCAATTCCAAAGGATGTGGAGAGCCAGGCAGGCACTGGGCTCTTCCCATATCCTGGCTGCTCCAGATTTTAATGAATTAAGGGAGCAACATTTTCTGTTGGATGTTCCTTGTGAGGAGTGAAAGAGGCACCACTGCTGCATGCCAGGACCTGTTCCATTCATTAACATGCTCCATTAATTAACATGTTTACATTGTGTACCATTCCCATGCTGCATTTTTAATTCCAGCCCGTGCTAACAATCCCTTTCCYGACTCCTCATTATTGGGAATCATTGCAGACCAGGTGGCTCGTAAGGATTTTAATATCTCCCTCCCTTTCTGGCCCAGTTTTTTGTGTGTTTGTACCAGAGTTAGGCTGGGGTGGGAGAATCCCTTTCTCCCAGACCCTGAGCATCAGCAAACCCTGCAAAATTCCTGCTATTCAAGGGAAATAAAAACCCCTGTGGAGCCAGGCAGGTCACTGGCACCATGGGAAAGGCTTTTTAGTGGGGCAGGGAAAGGTTTCTGGAAATGTCAGAGATGTCCTGGCCACCAAACCCCATCCTGGGCCACCAAACCCTATCCTGGGCCACCAAACCCCATCCTGGGCCACCAAACCCTGTCCTGGGCCACCAAACCCCATCCTGGACCATCACACAGGATCTGTGGTGGTTGTGGGCAATTCCAAATGCCTCAGCAAAAAAGGAATGGCAATGGAAACCCTTTGGAGCAGGTGGAGACAAACATCCCCTGAGCTCAGCCACAGGCCAGAATTCCCTAATTCTGACCATGGCATCCAGAGGAAACGGCCTTTGCTCCCATCTGGCTCATCCAGCATCCACCCCAGGCTTCTGGGGACAGCGCCACACAAAAACTGGGATGAGCTTGGCAGATCAAAGCAGGAATGGCAGGGAAGGGAAGGGATGAGGAAATGGCCTTGAGATGCACCAGGGGGATTCGGATCAGAGATTGGAAACAAAATGTTTCCCTGACAGAGCAGCTGGGCCTTGGAATGAGTTGCCAGGGAAGTGGTGGATTCCCTTGTGTGGAAGTGTTCAGGAGGGATCTGGAAGTGGCAGATCCCTCCTGATGTGGCACTGCCCTCCTGGCACTTGGGAATGTGGTTTTTGGGGTGGTTTTGGGGGTTGTTGGGTGATGGTTGGATTAGGAGATCTTGAAGGTCTTTTCCAACCGGTGATCAGGATCTTTGTCCTTCATTTCTGACATTCCAGCTGGGAAAACCTCACTGCAAATCCAGTGCTGTCCCATGGGAACATCAGGAACCACAGGTGGAATCTGTCCAGGAAACAGTTCCTATTTCCTGCAGAAGGAATCACCAGGATTCCCACATCTCAGGATTCCCAGAGAAGCTGTGGCTGCCCCATCCATGGAAGTGTTCCAGGGTCAGCTTGGACAGGGCTTGGAGCATCCTGGGACAGTGGGAGGTGTCCCTGCCCATGGCAGGGGTGGAATGGGATGGGCTTTCAGCTCCCTTCCAAGCTACCTCATTCCAAGATTCCATGATTCTCATCTGAAAGAGCTGAAAGGCAAGGAATGAGCACGTTTTCCAAAGAAACTGTGGCAGGCCAGGAAGAGCTGGTGAGTGAAATGACGGAGGCACTGGTGCCACAACATTCCATGCTCATGGGTGCTTCCCTTTCCGAAGCACCACCACTCTCGCTTGCTGACATTCCCTGGAAAAGATCAGAAAAGCCTCAGAACACACAGAAAAAAAAATCCTAAATGTGTCCTAAATTCCACACTGCAGTGGGCAGAAAGTCCCATTTTTCCCTCCAGAGACCCATTTTGAGGCTCTGAATGGGCATTCCTGGGATCTAAACCCTCATTTTTATCRTCCCAACTTTTAGATACAAATTTTTCGTTTTTCAGGTCTAAAGAATAAATTTSAGGATTCCATTTTAAGGAAGGGCTCACACCTCCAATTTCAGCCATAGCCCCTCATTTCCAGCAGCCAAAAATCCCAGTTTGAATGCCCAGAAGCATTTACAGAGCCCCAAATTCTCTTTCTCAGGGCTCAAAGCCACATTTTTAAGACCCAACCCTCATTTTATGCTCCAAATGCTCATTTTAAGGCCCAAAGCTACATTTAGAAGGTTCAAACCTTCATTTTAGGAGCCAAATGCTAATTTTTAGGCCCAAATCTTCCTTTTTTAGGGTCTAAAGGCTCTATTCCAATAAAGTCTCCTTTTAAGAGTCCAAATCAATATTTTTAGTGCCCAAAGCCTCTAGAGAGTAATTTTTTGGATCCCGCCCATCATTTTTAGGATCTAAGCAACATCTTCAATCTCCAGATCCCCAACTGCAGGTTACAAATCCCCATTTTGGGGCCCAAAATCTCATTTTTAGAGCCCAAAGTTTTGCTTGTAGGCTTGTGAGCCTCCTTTTCAATGTCCAACCCCTCATTTTAGGGCGCAAACTTTGCATTTAGGGCTCAAAGCTTCATTTTTTGATGTTCAAATCCTCATTTTGAGCATCCAACCCCCAATTTTAGGTGATGACCAATGAGATAACGAATGTCAGGACTGTGAGATGCTGCAGGAGTGGGAACCAGCTAAACCAACCCAAAACCAGCAGGGGAATCCCCCAAAATGCTGGGACTGGTTGAATATTCAGCAGATTTAACCACAGCCTCTCTGTATTTATGGCTTGGAGACAATTTTCCTGGTTTCCCTGATAATCCCAAGGATCAGAGTCAAAAAACCCCACTTCAAATCTTGAAGTCTGTTGGGTTTCTTAAAGGAAATTATTTTTTATTGTGCTGGAATGGCATTAATTGGTGAYGTCCAAACTGCAGAAATTCCAGGTAAATTATGGAAGAGCTCAGTCCATCTCATCCAGAGGGAAACCTGGAATTTCAGCCTCATCTAAAGCTGTGGTGGCCTGTGATGTGTCTGTTATGGGGGGAAGTTCTCCCCTAAACATCCACTTCAGTTCCCCCAATAAGGAAAGGTGAGTGGTTCTCCACTGGTTCCACGTGTCCCACTTCAGTCCTGCCATGAATCCCTGAGAATGCTCCTGTGGGAAGCACAGGCTCCCCGTTGTGCTGTAAATTGAGGAACTGCAGAGCTCAAAGAGAGCTTGGATGCTGTCCTGGAAGTCTGGGATGACCCACTCTGCTGATCCGGRGTGGAAATGGATTTTAAGGAAGAGGATTGAGAGGACACACGGCATCGGTGACATCCAAAAATGTTTCCAAGCTGRGAACCAAAGCACGGAATGGCTCCAAACTGCAAACTGAGGCTGCTGGGARTTTGGGAAGTGGGTGGGAGAGGGAACAAAAGCTGTCATGCATGCTCCAGGACCCTCCATAAGCTGATTCCTTACTGGGAGCCACAGGAAATCCAGGGGAACCCCAGCTCCTTCCCAGCCATTCACTCCCAAGTGATCTTTTGGAAAAGACCTCTTCCAGTGGTGAGGAAGCCCAAGGATTGCGGAGCAGACAAGGAGTGCTCCTGCCAATTASCTGCTCTCCTTTGGAATATTTAATGTTTTTCCTAAAATCCTCCTGTCCTGGGGGAGGAAGGGAAGCTGTGTTCCACTAAGGAACATCTCGTTAATCAGCTGCAGAATGAATGACTGAAATCAAGGATCATGAATGTCAGATTAGCTCAGTAATTAYTGAAAGGCTCAGGCCTTGAATGGAGACATGGAAAATTACTTTTCTTCCTTTTAATCAGAGCCTTGTGCTCCATGAGGGCTTTTTAGGGAGYGATGCCCTGGGAATGGCTCCTCCTCCCTCTGTGGAAGGAGATCTCTCTGTGGGAGAGATTTTCTATCCAAGCCTGCCCTGAGGGAGTGGCTCCCAATCCAGGCCACACATTTCCGAGCCCCAAAGTGCTTGGAGAAGCAGGAGAAAGTCAGGGAATCTCAGAGAGGTCACTAAAATGGGATTTGAGGGAGAGCCTGGCAGGGAATGCTCTGAGACAGGATCAGAGGGATCTTAACCCAGGTGTGGGCTTTCCAAGTGCCCCTTGGGGAGGACTCATCCCTTTGCTCTTTGGGCAGTGACTCTGACCTGGGGCTCGGGCTCCTATTGGAGTTATCTCTTCTGAGATAACCCCGGCAGTGTAAATTCTTCTTCTCACGGCCCGTGCTTGAAAAAAGGAATCAGAGAACGTCTGGGTTGTGGACTGCAGGTGTTTATTTTACAAATCTTATCTGTAAGTTCTTTCTGTCCAGCGTGAAGTTCACAAGCAGCTGGAAAGATGGTTTCTCCCCTGCCCATGACAGTGTCTGGGCTTTTATACTCTAAACTACGTAAACATTGTTTTTCTCTAAACACCAATAACTAAAACCCATGTCACCCAGTGAAATTTTACCTTTACCAATCCTAAAAACCCAAAACCCTTTGCAAAGAAGGAAGAGGAAAAGGAAGACAGAAACGTGTGCTCTTATCACACTGATCTGCCTCCATCTTTGCCCCATTTATGTCTATGTAGCAAAATCTAAAAGCCTTCTACTCACCCAGTGACATAACAAAATCACACCAATCAAACCCTTGTGACCTCCAAATCCTCTGACAACCCTGGCAGTGCT
>CADDXX010000304.1:952753-966560 GCA_902810485.1 Alauda arvensis
CCATCTGCTGCTGGACTGGAGGAGGTGGGAGACAAAGCCCAGGACTCTGAATCTTGGCCCAAGTCCATCTCTGGCTCAGCCCACAGTGGGTGCTGCCCCTGAGGGGAGGGTTGGGGTCCCTCCTCTCTGGCCAGGGGCCCTGGCCTGTCCCAGCACGGGTCAGAGGGTCCTGCTGGCCTGGGGATGATTTCCCACTGACCCTGCTGAGTGAGCCCTGAGCATGGGGCTGAGCTGGCTGGGGAAGGGCTCTCTCCTTCTCCATCTCACCACCTTCATCCTCCAGAACATGGAACTGATACCAAAATCAGCCAGATGGAAACTTTCTCACACAGGCTGGAGTATCAGAAATCAGGAATTCTGGATTGCAGCACTGGGCAYAGGGAGGATCCTTCCTCTGATTGAGTGTTGCAGTGAGCAGAGTTTTTATCTCACACTGATTGCACGTTCCTGAGCTACCCCTGAATGCCTGACTTCATTCTACACAATCACAGCCCTCATCAAAGTCCTTCTAGGGTTCTTTGGACCTGTCTTCAGTGTCTGCTGTCCTTTTAGGTGGCTGTTCCTCAACCCCCATTTTTGAGGAAGCCCAATATCTTTGTTTTCTGTAACTTCTGCTTTGTCAGCCTTGCAGARCTGGGCTGGCTCCTGCTTGTGCTTTGCCWAAATCACATCCTTTATCTACTTCTCCCAGGGTCTGTGTTCTCCYGTCCTTATCAGAGCCAGATTCTGTCCCTCTGTCCCCATCAGAAAGTGCCCCAGCTGCCCCCCAYGAGAGCAAAGCCCTCCCTGGGCTCTCTGCTCTCCTCCAGGGCCACTGAGCCCAGGATGGGTGGGAAGGGAYCCCAAAGCTCCCCCAGTTCCATGGGCACAGACACCTTTTCCACCCTCCCCACCACTGATCACGGCTGTTGAGCCGAGAGGTGCCCAGTTTGTGCTCCAGTTCCCATTCCAGGTGGGATCAATCCCTTTCCCAATGTTTCCACTGCGTGAGGAGCTGAGAGCCAATCCATCACCTGGCAATGGCAGCAGGAGCTGCCAGGGAGCTCTGAGGAGAACATAAAGCATCCAAACTGCAGCCTGCAGCTCCTGCCCCCTCCTGTGGCCTCCTTTAACCCCAGCCCTGCTCCAGCCTTCCCGGGCTCTCACCAAAATGAAAAGTCTGGCTTGTGAAGCAGCTGGGAAGTAAAACTGACAGGAAAACAATAAAACCATCATGAGGTGAGAGCAGACGTGTGGCAGAGCCAGCCCTGTGGAGCTCACCACAGGTTCTGTGGCTCCGGAGAGGAATTAAAATCTCTCCATTTTCCCAAAGGATGCTGAGTTCCTGTCTCGCTGCATCCTCAGGGAAAGGAGGACGGCTCCTTTTCCCGTTTTCTCCTCACGCTGCTGGAGGTGCTTCACAAGGGATGAATCCAGGCTGTGCAGCACTGCAGGGAAAAGAATCCCCCAGGGTGTGGTAACACGGTGGTGACAGGGCTGGGGGCGGCCCAGGGGAGCTCCACTTCTGTCACCCTGAATTTTTTAAGCCTTCTGATAAGTTGTAGCTTGGAGTAAGTTTTCCCATGGGTTTTCATGTAAATAACAGGTGTTGTTTTCTAACCAGCTTGGATGTTTACATTCCTCTTAGCGGGATGGATTTCTTTGACAAGCATGTGTATTAGCCAGTGTGTGTGTAGAGGGGGTGCTTTCCTCCACCTATCAGAACCTTTTATTCCTTTTGCATAAATATCCCTGGAATTCAATAAACTTCCTTCTTCTTTTCGTTTCCCCTCTTGACTGCGTGTCGTGTGTTCTTTTTGGTATCAGTGCAACACACTTCCCCCTGTGCCTGGCTGAGGTTTCCATTGGTGCCCCAAGGCTCCAAACTGATCCTGACTGCACTCCAAGGATGCTCAGTCTGCTCTGGCTCTGCAGCTGCTCAGGGCCACAGTGCCCCTTCTGTGGCTGCAGCTCTTCCTGCACTTCTGGAGATGCTCCTGGGAGCAGGAAAGGGCCAGGACAGTGGGAATGGGCTGGCAGCACCTTTGGTACCTTGTGAGACCTGGGGTTGTTCAGGAGGAGACCCTGTCTGTGTCCATCAACGCCTGGCAGGATGTGGAGGAGTCAGATCCAGGCTCTTCCCAGTGGTGCCCAGTGCCAGGAACAGGGACAGTGCTCAAAAACTTGAAATACAGGAGGCTCCACTCACACCTAAAAAGAAGAATTTTAGGCTTGGTCAAGCACTGATTGTCCAAGGAAGCTGTGAACTCTCCATCCTTGGGGGTACCCAACCCCTGGTCCTGGACAATCTGCTCCTTGGGCTGAGTCCTTGGTGATCTCCAGACGTTCTTCCAACTTCAGCAATCCCGTGTCTCTGAAAACGAGGAACAASCAGCTGGAAATGCAGGAATTATGGGGTGTGTTGTGACATTTGGAAAAACACTGTTTACTTTAGCCCGACGTTTATTTTTCTTTCTGCTGGATGTAACTGCTGCTCTCATAAATAATTCAGCTTTTATAAGCTGGAGTATATTATTTAAAATGGTACAAATTAATCACCTTYAGTGCATTCTGGGGGCTCCTGTGTTATTTTTAATGAATTTGTAAAACACTCCTTAGGTGTATGAACAGGATTCACTCCCATTTGCAGGCCAGCCTGGATAGGATCAATATTTCATGGATTTCTGTGGCTTATTCATATTTAGTTCTTCAAGAAAAGCTTTTTTTCCCAGTGAAATGGAGACAACACAGGTCCCTGGTGTGAGAATTCGTGAAATAAATATTTAAAGAAATATTTAAACTTAAATTTCAGGTATTTTCACATCCAGGGCTGCTGGGCTGTTATCACACACAACCTGTGCTGACTTTTTCTGCACAAAACAGTCCAAAAAATCAACTTAAAGCCTCTCAAACACCTCCTTGTTATCCTCAAATGTGATGGAATGAAACTTCTTGGCTTTTTTCCAGTTTGCCAGTGCCTGTCTTTTAAATAGAAGCCGTATTTGTGGCCAAATAATGTCACTTGTTCCTTTTTATTTTAGCTCCTGCTTTAATGTTTGCAATATCTCATAGACAGAGCACGAGATGAGACTGCTTTAATTAGCTCTGGCATGAAAAAACCTCTTTTGGGAGATTAATAAATAAATAAATACATACACATTAGACTATTAAAGAGAGGGTCTGTGCACCCCCAGCTTTATTTCCATGTAATGAAATTAAAAATTCCATGTGGAAACTCTCTCTGGATGTGCAGGAGTGACCTTTAAGGACATTAAATCATTTAAGGAGCCTATTAGGTGCACATTAGAGAGAAAAAAAGGCTTGTGGGGAGACACCTGGATTTCTGTAGGCTTAAGGGTGGCAAATTCAGAGATTTCTGTTGTGCTGGAAGAAATTCCACGAGTTCAGAGGGATTAAAATTGGTTATTGACAGAATCATGGGATGGTTCATGTTGGAAAAACCCTCCAAGGTCATCAGGTCCAACCATCACCCCAGGTGCCCCAGTGCCACATCCACGGGGTTTTTGGCATTTCCAGGGATGGGGGCTCCAGCCCTGCCCTGGGCAGCTGTGCCAGTGCCTGACCACCCTTTCCATGGAGAAATATTCCCAAATTCCGCCCTGAGCCTCCCCTGGCCCAGCCTGAGGCCGTTCCCTCTCCTCCTGTCCCTGTTCCCTGGCAGCAGAGCCCGACCCCCCCGGCTGTCCCCTCCTGTTCAGGGAGTTGTGCAGAGCCACAAGGGCCCCCCTGAGCCTCCTTTTGTCCAGGCTGAGCCCCTTTCCSAGCTCCYTSAGCCTCTCCTGGGGCTCCAKYCCCTTCCCCAGCTCCCTTCCCTTCCCTGGACACGCTCCAGCCCCTCCAGGCCTCTCCTGTCAGGAGGGTCCCAGAGCTGCCCCAGCACTGGAGGTGCCCCAGCAGTGTCAGCACAGGGGATGGGCACTGCCCTGCTCCTGCTGCCACCCCAGGGCTGCCACAGCCCAGGTGCCCTTGGCCTTTTTGACTATTCCAAAGATAAAAGTTGGATCCATCCATGGCATTCCCTGATTTGGGCTGCTGSTTCACACAGGGCACGTTTGTTTTCTTCTCCTGTTAGTTTGGAGTCAGATCTACCAAAATAAATATTAGCACAGAAACTACAAATGATGATAAATAACCAAAGTGCAAAATGTTTGATTTCTTTTTTTTTTTTTTTTGTATTCTGCAATAATCCCTCTGCCACCTTTCTTATCTTGAAGATAACCTGGCAGCTGATAATGGTGTCATGCAAATCAACAGATTTTGATATTTTCACAGCATGAAGCATTACCAGGGAAGAAAGCCACGCCCAGCCTTTATTGATCATTTTCCTCAGATGAAGGAGAACGAATGTGTTGTTGGGAATATCCATCCAGCTTTTATCCCACAAGGATTTGCCATTTCACCACTGTGTGAGGCCTGTRAGAAAAAGGTTTAATTTGCTGTTGCAATCCCCAAAATCCATGTTAATGACTGCTGGTACTGCAGGGATTTTTCTGCAGCAGATCCCTTCTCCTTTCCCCATATTCTCATTTTCCTCACGCAAAACTTTCAAGAGTTCTTCTCTTCCAGGTTCCATGGTAATGGTATGAAAATAATCATATGAAAATAATGATATACAAAAATATTTTGTAATTATAGCCCATAAAATTCTAATGCCATCATCTGAGCATTTGCACTTGTCCCATTTGCATAGTGACTTCTATCTGMTGAACCACCCCAAGCAACTGAGGACCTACTTCCATATAAACTTCCATGGAAATTGCTGTTCTATTTAGGGATTGATGGGAGAGCTTCCCAGTCGGAAGAACAGAAAAATCTTTTCTTTTTAGGGGCATCTTTTGCCTTGCTGCAGGCCCTGGAAYGGTCACAATCCACGTGGGACATGGAAATTGCACCAGGACTGACTCTTGGTCACCAGGGGCCTGCCTTGGCCAGCCAGGACTCAACCAGTCCATATTTATGGATTAAAAATCCCCTTTTATTGAGAACAGATGGATTACATGGTGTTATCTCAGCTGTAGGTAATTGAAACACWTTTCAAGCTGAACTTGATCCCAACATTTTGGGAAATCAGGCARTTTTCAAAGGAAGACAACYCCAGASCAGCTCTGAGSCCTCCCTGCCAGCCAGGGATGGAGACTCCTGGAGTGCCAGGCCAGGTCTCATCAGAGATGAGCCCTTAGGATGCCCCAAAGCCCTGTCCTGCCCTTTATCCTTGCTCAATCCTTGGAATAAAATGTCCTTGTCCAGGTGGGCTGTGGTGGTTTAATCCCGTTTGGGAACTGAGCCCAGCACAGCCCCTGTCCACCCCCCTGCCCTGGGGTGAGAATTGAGGGGGTGAAAGTAGGAAAAATCCTGGATTAAGGTAAGGACAGTTTGATGGGACAGAAAAGGAAGAAAATGATGATGATGATTGTAAAAAAATTAGGAAGTACAAAAGAATTTATGCTCAATTCTGAATGTTTTTCAGTGCACAAGGAACACCMACAACACAAAAAGAGCAGCTCCTTTCCCCCCTCACTTTGTGATTAGTTCCTGTTAAAAGACAAGGCTCCTCCAGGCTGAATTCCACTCTCAGCCAGCTTTAATCAACGSTGGGGCTGCTTCCTCTCCAGGCTTTGCCTGATTGATGTGGCCTCCCTGGAACTCGTGGAGCAAATGAAATCAGGGTCATCTGCTGGAAGAAGCAATAAAAAATCACCTCGAGGAAGAAATCAAAGCCATCAGGGATCTGCCTTTAAAATAAGGGACACGGAGCCAGCATAACTCTGGCTGTCACCTGGTGACAAAGACCAGCCCGTGTGGACAAGTCCCCTGCTCCTGTGTCCCTGCTGAGCAGGCACAGTTTGCAAGAGACAATTTCAGGCCTCATTTTCTTCCCAGTCACAGCTGGAGTGGCCCTTGGGTGCCCTGAGCACTGCAGTGTGGGGTGARAGGGTGTCCCCCCTCAGAGCCACCTGCAGCCCCCCTGTCACCCCAATTCCTGGCACTCAGGAGCACCTGGRGGCACCTGGCCTGAGCTGCAGCCCCTGGAGGTGTGAAAGCAGGGYCCTGGCAGGTTTATCTGAGCAGAGAAAAGCAGGGGCAGAGATCCTGCAGCAGCTCCCAGCTGGCACTCACCGCCCTCCTGTGGGAAGAACATGGATAAATAGATGGAATRTGGGGTTCCAGCCTTGTCTGGGCACTTGTCAYGAAGTTTGTCTTACTGGGYATGGTGGTGTTTGGCCAAAGGTTGGACCTGGTGACCTGGAGGCTTTTTCCAAGCTTAGTGATCCTGTGATTCTATGGAGGCCTCAGGAGATGATCCTGAGCTAAAGGTGGTGCCACCCATGTTGGATCCATGCCCTGAAACACCCAGCTCCCCTGGGAACCTCCCCTCAGCCCAGCAGCCAGCTCAGGACCCSCTGTCACACACAGTGAGAGGGAAGAATCACCTCCTCCTGCCAGGATGGGCTGACAATGAATGACARTGATCTTATCTCAGACATTTCAGATGGATTTTACCTGATCCCTACTGAAAATACGATCCCAAGAGCTGCTTTACCCCAGCTCCTGCAGGGGTGAGGTGCCCTGGCTTGTGGTGTGTTGTGAGTGAACAAACAGCTGTGCTTTGCTCTGGCTGTTTGGGGATAACAGAGGGGATGACTCTGATTCTCCCTTTCGTCTTCTCCAGAGGATTTGTTTCTGCACCCTGGGATCAGCATCCTCCCTTTGCACTGCACTGCCCCTCATCCCCTACCCCCAGCTTCCTCAGGAGCCTGGGTCCTTCCTCTGCATGTTCCTCCTGATGCCTTCTCTGGAACCAAGGAGCTCTGGGTGCCTGGCCAGTGTGGGGATGTGGTGATGCTTCACAGATGGCCTCAAATCCTGGCAGGCACAGAAAGAAACACTGGGAGGTTCAGGTTCCCAGAGGGGATGGGAATTGTGCTCTCCATGAAACAAATGCAGCAGCTTCTCAGAGAGCTCCAGCTCATTTTCCTAACAGCCCTTTTCCCTGCCTGCCTGGGATCCATGTTTCCATCACAGCCCTGCTGATGCTGKGTTGTGTTCCAGGCAATAAATTGAGCTCCTCCCTGGCCACTCCTGAGCTGCTGCTGGGGTCTGTGCTCACAGAGGAGGAGAAAAAATAAATCCCACATTTTTCCCCTTTGTAAAATTMTGCTGAATATGTTCCAGGGGAGGAAAGGTCCTGCAGGAGCAGGACTCTCCACATCTTCCTGAAGGGGAGAGAAATGATCTCTGCAGCCTTTTCTGATCCCATTTGGTACCAGATGGACACACCAGGACTGGCTCAGGATGGCCCCAGCTTTCCAGGCACCTTCCTATGGAACAGGGCTCCTCAGACCTGGGAACATCTATGGGATGGCACCTTTTGCTCCCCACCTTTCCCTCAGGTAAAAAGGATTTGTTTCTACACTCCCAGATTCCCACACTGACTTTGCCCTTTAGTTCCTCCCCACTCAGGGTCWCCTGGCTCAGGTTTTCCCTCTCCCCAAACCCCCCACACCTCAGGGAATGTGTGGTGATCCCTCAAGAGGCTCCATGGGAGAGAAAAGACTGACTTGTGTCAGGAGAAGGTGTCAGGGTGACTTTCCCTGGCTGACCTGGCGCTGGTGTCACTGTGCCAGTCCCACACCAGCACAGCAGGGATGAGCAGCTGTAGGGACAGGCTGAGCAGTGTCTGTGTCTCCTTCCATTACTTTTGGGATTGAGTTTACCCCAGGATCAATGATGCTGTTCAGATCCATGGGCAGTAATTCCCTGCGGGATTTATTCCTCCTAATTTTTAATGCCTCTGTCTGATCACATCTCCGTGGGCCCTTTGCAGTGTCTGGAGGAAAAGTGACACTTCCTGGTGCTGTTCACTGACCCATTTTAGGCTCTAGGCCGGGATTAATGGCAGCCTGGGCCCTGTTGCTTATCCTGCTGAGAGCTGCAGAGGGACACATGGAGCCAGATGAATCCCACTCCCAGTAATTGTGGGATGCAGGGGACATTACCCACTGACAAATAACCAGACAGATGCTCGGGTTTTCACCATTTTCCCAGAGTTATGACTTTGTGTTTTCAGCAGACAGCGCAGGTTACACCTGCTTCCCATTGGAGTGGGTTGTTTACAGCCGTAATGGATTAAATTTCAGCTCCAAATCTGTTGGAGAAGAGCTCCATCCTGGCAGCAGCCAGGAATTATTGCTGAGCCTTCAGCTGGGCTGTGGCCACGGCTGGGATTCAGGCCCCCTCTGAGCAGCACTGCTTGACACTGTCCAGAGCTCTGCTGTGGGCAGCAAATTAGGAAACAATTACTCCTGAATAGTGTCAGCAGTTCAGGCTCCAGGTGTAATTACCTTCASTGGGATGTGACCAGACCTTTCTTTTAGGGCAGGGAAGGTAATTAGTAGGGAAAGCAGGACAGGAACTTTCTGTTTCACTGCAGGGAAGCCCGGTGCTGTGTGTGCTGCTCACTCCTGCTCTCACTGCCCCAAGGATCACCCAGAACCTCGTTCTGCATCCACAGGAGAAGGGAGAAGAGCAGGAGGGATTTGATTTCCTGGGACTGTGCAGCCCCTCTGCCCTGTCTGCATCCTCTGTCCAGGCTGGGAGCTGGTCCATGTCCTGCTCTCTGCACTCTCCTATTGGCTGGCTCCAGGAAAAACTGCAATTTTTACTTCCTCATTCTTCCCTACTGAGAGGAACCCCAGACCCCATTAATCCCCTTTCCAGGACAGCTCTCTCCTGYAGCTCCTCCAAGGCCCAGCTCCTGTTTCCTGTGCTGTCCCACCCTCCCTCACCTGCTCTGTCCCCTCCCCATGTGAGGTCCCAGTAAATGCTGGGGTTCTGCATTTATCCCTCCAGGGCCAGGCTGGGTGAGGATCTGCAGTGACTGGAAGCTGCTTCCTTTGTTTTCTGTGCATGTGTCCCAGCAGGATCCTGCTCTGGGSAGTGTCCAGAAGCTCCCTCAATGCCCACTGAGACATTCCTGACCTGGCTCTGGTGCTCCCCTGCTCTGCCTCTGGACCTGCCACCTTCACACATTTCCCCTGATTTTTATGTCCCTTTCAGTCACCTCCACTCTGAAATTCCTGAATTATCCAATTGCTCCTTCATGACCTTCTTCACCCCACTGTGGTTTTCTCCACCYTTTTCACCTCTCCTGCATTCCTGTTCCAGACGGGAGGGCCCAGAACTGCCCCAGCATCCAGAGGTTTATTGTGGATTTACCAGCAGAGGTTTAGGATGGATTTACCAGAATCACACACAGATTCCTGTGTGTCTGTCCTCTCGTTCTGGTAATTCCATAATTTGATTTGCTTGCTTTGTGTGCTGGGCTGATGTATTTATGGAASTGATAAAATCTCACTGTCTCACTCTGGAATGACAATAATCCACTTGGAGCCCATCCCTGGAGATGCCTCATTAGGACYTTCCCCCCTTGCACTTGACTTTACATTTATTTAAATTCAGCTTCACCTTTCTTTTCCTCACAYTGTGATTCCATAATTCCTTCACCTTGGTGTTCTGAGCAGCAACACCCCAGCAGCAAACCCCTCCCTGGGCACTCTGYTCTTCTCCAGGCTTTATCCCAGAATTCCAGAATGGGCTGGAAGGGACCTTAAAGCCCATCCAGTGCCACCCCTGCCATGGGCAGGGACACCTCCCACTGTCCCAGGCTGCTCCAAGCCCTGTCCARCCTGGCCTTGGGCACTGCCAGGGATGCAGGGGCAGCCACAGCTGCTCTGGGCACCCTGTGCCAGGGCCTGCCCACCCTSCCAGGGAACAATTCCTTCCCAATATCCCATCCATCCCTGCCCTCTGGCAGTGGGAAGCCATTCCCTGTGTCCTGYCCCTCCATCCCTTGTCCCCAGTCCCTCTCCAGCTCTCCTGGAGCCCCTTTAGGCCCTGGAAAGATCTCCCTGGAGCTTCTCYTCTCCAGGCTGAACAATCCCAATAGCATTAAATGCCACCTATTTTTTCCCATTAAGTTAAAAATKATATAAATTGGTTTYTAAAATATTYGTGTTCATTATTTCAAGGCATTAGATCCAAGACTTGTCCAGCTTGGCCTTGGTCACTTCCAGGATGGGGCAGCCACAGCCTCTCTGGGTGTTTGGGAGAAGATGAGCCCCTGGCACAGCCCCAGCCCTGGCACAGTGACCCAGGCAGGTCCCTGCCACCCTCTCTGGGATGGAGGATGTCAACAGTGATGCTCCTCATTCCCCCCCACCCCTTTCCTTCCTTCCAGCCCCACACTCACCCCGTGTGGGCCCTCCCCTTTCTTCCTAAGACAGCACAATTCCCCTAAAAACCCTGTGAGGGCCCTCCCCACGTTCTCCTCAGACCTGGGGCAGACAGAWCCCCCCAGGTTCTGTGTGACTGTTKGGGCTCCTTTGGKGACATTTGGCTTCCCCYGAGCTGCTCTGACYCTTCCCCTGAGTTCTCTGGACTTTCTSACGTGTTAGATGAACCAGAAGGCTGGAGAACATCCCCAGTCCTGTGCTGGTTTTGAAGCAGGCTTGCCCAGAGCAGCTGGTTTGTCCTTGAGCTCCCTGGGACTCGTGTGGGAGCACTGCCTGATTTGGGGAGGTTTCCTGCCATTTTATCATTTTGTCCTCCAGCTTTCCTGCCTGGGTTCCTGTTAAAAGCACCTCCKTGATAAATAGAGCCAGCCCAGGGGCTGATTTATTCTGAGACACCACCAGGGTCYCTTCAAGCCCTGCGTGCCCTTTGCAGCTGATCAGCAGAGCACATCCTCCTGCAGCAGGAGCAGTTTCTGCTCTCTGCAACTTCACTGCAGTAAAATCGGAGGGTCAGGGCCTGAAAATTAAACTGCCTCAGGGTTCAGGGTTTAAACACCCTGCCAGGGTGTGTGACAGCACAGCCAGGCTGGGAAAGAGCCCGTGAAACCTTTATGGGGCAGGATCTCATGAGCCAGCAGCACCAGGCACAAATATTTTATCCCAGGAAAAACCTCAGCTTCCATTTGCTTCCCTCTCCCTCTTTGTTAGACTCAGAGTTGCCAGGCTGATAAATCATCACTGTATTAATTTAATATTATAGGGAGAGTCATAAACACCTGACTCCCACTCTGGAGTCCATGGATCTCTCTGATGAATGGAGAGTTTCTGCTCCAAAAACCTTCCCGTTAAATCCCATGCCTTGGGAATGCAGATGAGCACTAACACAGCAGCAGGCTGTGGTCAGCAGGTTTGTGACTGTCACAGCACAGGTGGCTTTGAGAAGGGCTCATCATTTCTTCTGAGAGGGGCTGTGTTAATTCATGAAGCAGTTAAATCCCTGAGGGATGGARAACTCCGTGGATGTGGCCCTTGGGGACAYGGCTCAGTGGTGGCCTCWGTGATGTGGTTGTACCAGGTTTGYTTCTTCAGGAAGGAATCCATGCAGCAGTGGGGCAAATGCTGGAGAATTTTAACTTTAGGACRATAGTTTATGATCCCACATTTGGGATTAATGCTGAATTTTGTACCCTACACCACACCAGAGATTCCCGTGGCTTTGTGCCCACATATGTGACCAAAAGATCTCGTGGCAGCCAAGGCTTCCCTATTTCCCCATATCCATGATTAATATGGACTGGGAGACGCCTGAGCTTTGAGAACAAAGATCAGGTGCCAGAATAAAGAATGATTACAGAGGGTGCATCATGACCTGGTCATGTATTTGGGACACTCCCAAGGAGTGAAGGTCCATCAGAAGATCCAGGACCATACAAGGGGATTTTGAGGAATGGGATGCTCCAAATGCCACCAAAGACCCTCAAAAGACCTTTGCTCATATCCAAGTAAGTTTATCATGGGCACAGTAATGGATATGGAATAGAAATGTGAGGAATATGCATTAATTTCATGGCTGTAACCTGGSCTGTAGGCTGGAGAATTCCCACACATCCAGCACTGCTAATTATGTGATGTTGGCTTTCTAATCCAGCAGATCAGCTGGAGAGTTTATTCCCTGGTTTTTGGTGACACAGTGGAGCCAAGCCTTGCAAGAGGAGACACTGAACCCCCACTTCAGAAGCACCAAAAAATGCTCTGGATCATGTGCCTCTTTCCTTTTGTTCCCATTTCAAATGGGAATTCAATTCCCCTTTATCCCATGGGATCCCTGGCTGTCCCATTCCACACCCAACAGCCCCTGGCCCTGCCCTGAGGCAGTGGAGCCACTTTTCCTCACCAGACACGTCCCACACTGCCTAAATATTCCAAATTCCCTCTTCCTGGAGGGAGAGGCCTCTGCTGGAAAGGTGAGACCTCCTCCAGCTTTTCCTCTGGGAGCTGAAGGGTCCCTCCATGGGCATGTTCCTGGGATGGGTTGGACAAGGGGGTGGTGGAGCCAAAGGATTTTGTGCATGTTCCACCTGGTCCCTGCTTTTGCTCCCACATCTCTCACTTTGTATCCCAGACTGGAACACCTGGAGAGATCTGGATACCATTCTGTTCATCCAGGAGAATTTTTCCCCTTACAGATCCTTTGTCATTTTGTCCTTTAAAATCTGGGGACCAAGGTTGGACTTGCTCGTCCACACAGGAATCATGACAGAGAAATTCCATGTGTGTGACATCCATGGATAAAAAACAACCTGGAATTTTCTGGGCAAGAGGATGCTGGGCATGACCAAACTGCTCCATGCAGGGATTGTTTGTATGAGCATGGAACTCAGCTCAGGGATCTGATGGAGTTGCTCCAGTTTTTTAAGACTTTGGAGTTTTCTGCTTGAATAAATAACCCCAAAATGCCTTCAAATGAAGATTGTTCACAGTGTGCAAAGCAGTTCTTGGAGACATCACCATGACACCAAAACAAGTGGGACTCAGTGATCTTCCAGGTCTTCAGCAATTTGGGATTTGGAGTTCTGACAGAATTGATCTGGTTCAACACGGACCCAAGACTGCTCCATCAGGACTTKGATCCTCCAGCTGTGTGGATGTTAWGAGGAATTTTCTCTCTGCTTCTGYTGCCTGAAAGATCCTGAGCAAAAGTCCTGAAAAATGAATCTGCTGAAAGGAAAACACCTTAAAAACAGGTCTGGAAAAAAGAGGGAACAAATTTTTATTATGGGTATGGAAAGAGAAGGGAACAACTCAGAKGAGAGCAGGGAACAACGGAGGCAGTTGGGAATTGCTGGTGTTAAATCTCGTTTCCTGAGAGGTAACATTTAGAATTGCTGACTCTGCAATTTAGGATGTAACATCATAATCCAACCAGAATGCCCCTTTGGAAATGTCAGGACAAGCTCCAACAAAGAGGTTTAGAGGAATCCTGGACTGCACKGGGAWGGRTGGAGAGCAGGAAGCAGCTGAGGAGGGAGAGGTTTGTATTCCCCTAGTGCCCAGTCTTTTCCATCCTCCTGGCTCCCTCATTTCTGTTARAGATGACAGGAGATGTTCTCTTTGCTGTTCCTTTCTCCTGGAGTGGTGTGTTATGAACAGAAGAGRAATCCCAGCTCTCTGCTCATTCCAGGGATCTGTAGCAATTCTGCAGGAGCAGCTGGGTCCCACTGCATGGGGAGGACACAGGAGCAAGGACAGGGACACGATGGAAGGAACCAAAGAAAGGGAAAGTCCTGAAGCCTCAGAGGGTGGGGACTCAGTTTTCCAGCTTGTCCCTCCACTTTTGTGTTTCCAGAGCACCATTCCCTGTCAGAGCAGGGCTGGATTCGGCTGTGGAACATCAATGGGACACACACAGGGACACCCAGGGACACACAGGGACACACACAGGGACACACACAGGGACACACAGGGACACACACAGGGACACACAGGGACACACACAGGGACACACACAGGGACAC
>CADDXX010000304.1:992249-1032244 GCA_902810485.1 Alauda arvensis
GGARGTGTCCCTGCCCATGGCAGGATGGGAACGGATGAGCTTTAACGTTCCTGCCAACCTAAACAGTTTCAGTATTCCATGATTTCCACCTGTGCAGGGATTTGAAGGATGTGCCATAGAAAGGACAGAATAAGCACTTCCCTCAGCAGAGAAGTTTTTTGGGATTTCTTCCATCCTGCAGATTCCCAAGGAGCAGCTTGTGYGAGCTCTTCCCCAAAATAATCTTCAGCTTTCTGTGGGTGGCAGTGAAGCAACAATTTTCTCTTCTCTCCCTCTTTCTTCCCCAGAGAGAATATTTTTTGGGAGTACATTCGATCCTCAGCTGTCTCAGACGGCCTCAAAATCCCACATTTCCCCATGTGAGCTGCATCCTGCTTTTATCTCACTTTATAGGGCCTTCATTTGGATCCTATTCATTTATATGATTCCTTGACAGAGCAGTAATGGAGTGGAATAAAATATATGGCTGGCAGTGTCTTCTGGGATAACGGGATCAAATATTTTACATTCTGAAATATTTTACTGGTTTTATTTTCCTTTCAAAACCATGCACTTTTTTTTTTTGGAGAGGGAGGTGTCTCCTGGCATTTGGATGAGTCCGTGTGAAAACCCAGGAGGATTTTTGGTGTCATCACTTAGGCTCAGCACATTTCCTTGTGGCTGCCCCATCCCTGGAAATGTCCAAAGGCCAGGCTGGATGGGGCTTGGAGCAGCCTGGGACAGTGACAGGTGTCCCTGCCCATGGCAGGGGTGGCATTTGGTGAGTTTTAAGGTCCTAAATGAAGGGATTCAGCAGAATTTTCAGGTCMTCCATGGGCCAGGCAATACTGGGAGTCCACGAGATCCCAATGGCAGCAGGGCACCCCTCCCCACCAGGAGCTGCTCCTCGTGTCCTCTGAAGGCTGCAGGAGACAGCTCCATCCCAGTGACAGGGCCAGGGGGTGACCAGCCTGATGGCAGCACCCAGATGTGGCTGAATAAATCCTCCAGCTGGCTCCAGCTGAAGTGACAACTGTCCCAGTGYRGTGACACCTGCCAGGTGCCACAGGKGGTGCCAGCAGGGCCRTGGGACACGCAGAGGTCAAGCAGAGGATGTGGGAAGCCAACGTGGATCTGGCATTTCCTGGGATGCCCATCCCCAGCCTCCACCCTCACGCTGGCTCTGCGAGGCAGAGACCCTGCCAGGCTCAGTTCCAGGCTGGGGTTAAAAGACTCCATGAGAATTCATCCTGGGAAACTGCATCAAACCAAGGCACATGGAAAACCTTCCCAGGTTTAGGGGATTTATTGGTCCCTCTCTCCTCAGGCCCAGTTATTCCATTAGGAAGGAATCATGTTTGTCTGGAATGATTTACTCCTCACAAATTCCCACCTTTTCCAAACACTTTCCTAAATGTATCCTGAAGCTCCCCAAACCCAGCAGTTCCTCGAGTTCCCCCTCACAGCATTCCCAGGAACACTAATTCCCTGTGGGAACAATGCACAACCTCCCCATGCCATTCCCTATCATTAAACATAGCGATTATTAATGACTCTGTGATTCCAAACTTTGCATCTCATTTCAGGATGGGGGTTCTTTAGGGCTTCCCTATGTTTTTCTGGGAATGTTTTAGTGGATGTTTGCTGCAATGGATACAGTTGTGCAGAGACATTGGCACTTCACACACCGCTCTTCCAGTCAGGAGTCATTCCCTACCTTCCTGCCTCCCAAAAACTCCATGATTTTCTCACTGTTAGATCCCTGGATTATGACACTGAGTTAGGGCGAGTTACACTGGTGATAATAACCAGTGGCTCTGTGCATCATTAGGGATTGAAATATTCCACAGAAAAAGGGAACACACRATTTCCCAGCTAAGTGTGGAGCAATGATGATGCTAAAATGGGAATTTCAGGCTTGGCTGTCACAATTTGCTCTGTCCTTGGCAGCTTTAGTCGGGATCAAGTCCCCCATTACCCCGGATAAATCCATGCACTGGGTAAATCCCTGGGCAGACACAGCCCCTGCTCCACAGGGAAYCTTTGGGCAGTTTGGGATTGGCAGAGAGGCAGATGGGGATGGAGCACAAGGGGTAAGGACACTGTCACAACTCACCCGCCTTTGATCCCATCTAAACCCACCCCTGCCCACCTGAACTGTCCCAGGGGCCATTCCTGAAGGACCTGTGGGATTGTCCAAAAGGTACCATTGCTTCCCAAAAAATTATTGTGTTTCCTTCTCACACACCCAGCCTCTTGTCAGAATACAGAGATCCTTGGAGAAAACGTTCCCAGTTCTCTGCAAAAAAAGAGGTTGGTGGGTAATTCCCAAGGAATGGCTCCCCTGAGATCCCAAATTGTGACACTCTCCCGTATTCCATGGTTCCCATGGCTCATCCAAAGCCATCTCATTGATGTAGGGGGCTTTGGGGTCCTTTTATGAAATCCCATAATCCAGAGAGACCCCTCAGTGCTGCTCCTGGGTCCCACTSTCAGCCCCAGCCACCAGGAGCTGCACATTCCCACAATCCAGGGTGTCCCCAGACCACGGCTCTCCTGGGAGATGGGGAAAGAGCCTCACTCTGCCACTCCTCCCCACAGCAAGGAGGCAGRAAAGGGMATTGCAGATTATTTAGGGGACAAACATGCACRTTCTTACAGTGTTTTSCATGAYGGRTAAGTYCCRAATTGCCCAAGGATCCGTCCTGCTGCATCCTGGCCATGTGACCTCATTTCAAGCCCTTGTTCCTAAAAAGGATGTTCCCAAATTAATGAGCAGCTCTAATGGAGGAGATCAAATCCTGAAATCATGGAATGGTTTGGGTGGGAAAGCCCATCCAGTGTCTATCCAGTGCCACCCCTGCCATGGCAGGGACACCTCCCACTGTCCCAGGCTGCTCCAAGCCCTGTCCACCCTGGCCTTGGGCACTGCCAGGGATGCAGGGACAGCCACAGCTGCTCTGGGCACCCTGTGCCAGGGCCTGCCCACCATCCTCACTGGGAAAAATATCCCAAAAAATCTGGGTAAAGCTTCTCCTTATATGAGGATCCCATCAGGCCCTGGGATCACTCATTCCYGACATTAATTAGCTCAGGACATGAGTGATATTCTCCCATTAGGAAGAATTTTACCAGGGAAAGGTGACTTCTGACATATTTCTGGTGAAACAATAACCATATTTAATGTGATATAATAAATCACTTTAATTAAAGCAGCCAATGTCTCTGGAAAAATCCCAAAGGCATTTTCAAGATTAAACCCCGTTGTCCATCATGGATCCCCAAAAACTTCATTTTTTTCCCCATTTTCCAGTTGGAATCTCCTCTTTCCCTTTGCTCCTTGGCCTCCCTCACAGCCTCACTCTCATGCCTGGGATATCAGAGTTTGTATCAATCATTTCCATAGTTTTGTTCCAATCCTGTGCATCTTTATATTCCCTTTGTTCTGGGAGAGCCAACAGGAGCTCACTTGGGATGCATCCATCTGCTCCGAGTTCTTTTCCATTGCTCTCATCTCCATGGTAACTTGGGAAATCGCTTCCTGTGCGAGTGAAGAGCTGGACAGACAATCCATGAGTATCACTGGGAGATGGACATGGAATCACAGAGTCATTATGGTTGGAAAAGAATTCCAAGATCATCAATGGGATCTTTTACTGAGTATCCCCATGTCCACYCAACCACAAAGTGAAGGGCCTTGTCTGCTCCTTTCCCGAACAATTCCAGGGATGGGGACTCCACACCAGCCTGTTCCAGGGCTTAGTCATTCTGTCATTGAAGATTTTTTCCCTGATATCCAACTTGAAGCTCCTCCAGGCTGTTTCCCYGAGAAATTGGGAAAATCCTTGTTTCTCCATCAACAAATCTGTGGGACCMAGGCTCTCCTTCAGGAGAGGGGCAGGAGAAGAAATGTTTTCCTGGGATTTGTTACAGGATGCCTGAAGGCAGAACAAAACCTCATCAGAGCAGGACTTTAGTGGGAAATTGCTCCTGGAGGAAACCTGGAAAAGATGAGGAACATCCTGAGGATTTCACTCAAGTTACCCATGAGGAGACTTTTTATTTTGGGGATTGAAGAGGAGGAGATGGTGAAAAAAATGGGATAAAAAAGAAACCCATGGGCTGCTCTGCCCAGCCTGGATGAGTCACTTTGTGCAGAGCTTGCCTGCAAAATTCCTGCAGCTTCCAGAGGCATCTCCATGGGCTTTGTGAAGGACCTGGGACTCCCAATGTCCAAAGGGATCAATGCACAAGCCAAGTGAGCTTCAGGCTGYCACCTTGACATTCCTGGGAGGTGGAATTGCTGTCCCAGAGGAAGGGGAGGCAGAATTGTGCAGAAGGAATTTCTGGAGCCACAGGAAAACTATCCCCATAGGGAAAAGCTCACCATGGGGAAAGGATCCCCAAAAGGAAAGGATCCCCAAAAGGAAAGGATTCCCATAGGGAAAGGATTCCCATAGGGAAAGGATCCCCAAAAGGAAAGGATTCCCAAAAGGAAAGGATCTCCATGGGGAAAGGATTCCCACAGGAAAAGGATCCCCAAAAGGAAAGGATCCCCACCTTTCTGATCTCAGACCTCACCCTCAGCCTCCACCCTCCAGCTGAAGGACGTGCCCTGCTCCAGGAGGTACCAGAAGGATGTGAAAAGGGATGGTGGGAAGGGAGGGACACTCCCTGAGCTTCCCAAAACCTCCTGCCCAAGCCTCTCCCCCAAACCMCGTGCCAGTGCTTCCAAAGGCTGATTCCTGCCTGCTGTGTCCTTGCCAGCCAGCACAGGGCCCTGGTGCACAGCCAACCTCCTTCAGCGGTGGGGACACCAAACCAGGGAGAAGAGTCCCCTTTGCAGGGAGAAGTCTCCCAAAATGTTTCCATGAAGGAGACCAGTCCACCAATGACCCACATGTCCTTGACTCCAGCAGGGAGCCCTTTCCTAATGCCAGGAATTTACAGGTCCCTCATTTCCCCAGTTTCTTTGCCCATTGCAGGGGGTGAGGGACCTGCTGGCCTGGCCTCCAGCTCCATTTGTGACCCCCAGTCCAATCCAGGGAATCTGGGTCAGGGCACCTGGATCTGTTCTGTTCCACATCCAYGTTTCCCTCAGAGCCTCAACAGAGGCTCCTGTGGAGTCAACACTCCCAGTGCAGTGCAATTAATTCCAATTAAAATGATTGCCCATRTTTGATCTCACAAATCCCAGCCTGAAAGCTCTGATTTTTTCTCCACTGGGATAATGGAGAGTGGGACATGCTGGGAGACTCCACATTAGAGCTTCCCATTGTCCCTTTTCCCTTTGCCTGTGGATTGTAGTGCTGGTAAAAAGGAATTCTTTTATCTGCCTAAGGACTGATGAATGCATTTCTCAATAGTTCTCCACTGAAAGGACTGGAGCAGGAATTCATTTTAAATTGATAAGTGTTGAAAATACACCTAAAGATGAAGATTGAAAGAGGGAAATGCAGGAACAGGGAGGGAAAATGCCAAGATGTTGCGGCTGTTCGATGGGAATGGGRGTGTTTGCAGGAGAACAGCAATGAAACAGCTTGAGAAGCTTTAAGTAAAGGTGAGAGTTTGTGGGCAGATGGAAAGGGGAGGGATGAGATCAGTCTGGGGAGCAGGTGAGAGGCAGGAACAGCTGGGAGACAGCAGGGATGCGGCCAGGATCCAGCTGGAAAACCCTGCTTGGGATTGGGATCTTATGAGCAGAAATGTGGGCAAAGGGGATTCCTGAAGGGGCAGAATTGAAAAAGGAATGAATAAGTTTTCCAGGGGTAATTTCCACAGCCTGGCCTCACCAGGATGGGTCAGAGGATTGTGCTCCCAGATCCAGGGGCTGGAGCASTGCCCAGGCAGAGAATTCCCATCCCAGCTGATCCCAGCCCTCCACGAGCCAATGTTCCCTGCCCTGGGCAGGACTGGGGTCCCCCCAGCTGTGGGAACAGTGCTGGGTGTGGGCACAGCTGGAAAAAACCCCAGATCCAAGCCCTGGGAGCAGGGGGTTCTGGACACCAGGAGCACAAGGCCCCAGCTCCATCTGCTCCCCTCCTGCCCCTGGACTGGTGCAGGGAGCACTGGGAATGAGGAGGAGCAATGATTTCCTGGGAAATGGAATAAGGCTCTTGCAAGGGAATCTAAACCCAGCWGGAGGAATTAAGTCGTGTGTTGGGAAAGATTGAATTTGCTGCAGAATCTGTCACAGATTTTTGTACATAGGAGCTTCTCCCTGGGAAAAGTCTGGATTTCCCAGCTCCCAAGGGATGTCAGCAAGCCTGTGCTGGTCCCTGTCCCATCCCACCTCTGGAATGGCAGTGCCAGCTGCCCTCCTGCCTCCAGGAACTTCGGGAGGAACATCTTCCACTTCACCAGGGAACCAGAACGCTTCTGCTTTAAGAGTCCAGAACTCATTTCTCAATTAATTCCCATCTCCATGATTCCACAAAGTGATATGGAAATGAATTTTCTTTTCGTTCCCCACACTGGGACAAAAAAAATGGATGGAGCAGACTATTCTGTTTTGATAAAAGTTGAATTCCAGTTTTAGGGGGTTTTAAACTTTTTTGAGGGAATTGAAAAGAAAATAAATGATGCAAAAAAAGGATTTTGGGAAAAGAAACCCAAACATTCTTTTCTGAGAAGACAAAAATGTTTTGATTTTCTTCAGTTTTAATTCACATGAAGAATCAGGTTACCCCCAATTAATGAGTTTGGCCTAAGAATGAGATTTGAGTTGCATGAAGAGAGAGGAATGATGGATCAGGGAGCTTGGAGCACCTGCCTTGGGAAAGCACACTTGGAAAGCTTTGCTTTGTCAACAGTGCAAAATGACTTGGAGGGGTTGGGGATGGCTCTTAATAGAAACACATCTGGGGGATAATATCCAATGTGGAAAAGCTATTAAGGGATAACATGGAAATAGATCAAATAGATATAAACCAGCCCTGAGTGGAGCAAGGCTGGAAATTAGAAGATTTCTAACAATCCATGGAGTGAAATTCTCCCATGCTGTCCCAAATCCATTTGTCTCTATGGAGATGAGGGGAAGCAGACAGGAAGGAGGGCCCATAAATTATCCGAAGATGGAGCTGCTGATGAAAGGAGTTGTTTGATGGAGTGGGAATAGCTCTGGAGCTGGAAGTGAAAGGCCTTGGCCAGMTGATTTATTGCTATTTCGGGATGCAGATTTGCTCATTGCATTCCAAGTGCATTTCCCTGTGTTGTATTTATGGCACTTTGATCCTAAATTCTGGGTTTCTGCTGGACGCTTGTGGGGTTTAGTACACCTTGGTCACCCCTTGGTTCACAAGGTAACTTCTGTTTAGGCCCTAAGGCCCTGCTTGGGGCCTGATCAGGCCCTGCTTAAGGCCCTGTTGGGGGCATGTTTAGGCTCTGTTTGGGGCCTGGTTAGGCCCTGTTTAAGGCTCTGTTGGGAGCATGTTTAGGCTCGGTTTGGGGCCTGGTTAGGCCCTGTTTAAGGCTCTGTTGGGAGCATGTTTAGGCTCGGTTTGGGGCCTGGTTAGGCCTGGCTTGAGACCTGTTTAGGCTCTGTTTGGGGCCTGATCAGGCCCAGTTTAAGGCCCTGTTTGAGACCTGTTTAGGCTCGGTTTGGGGCCTGTATAGGCCCAGTTTGAGACCTGTGTAGGCTCAGTTTGGGCCGGTTTAGGCCGTGTTTTAGCCTTTTTTTAGGCCATGTTTTAGCCTTTTTGTGGCCCCAAAGCCCAGCTCAGAGCAGGGCACGGCTGTGGTGGGAAGGCCTTTGGGATGAGAGGTGCTTGTACCCGGTTTGCTCACCTGGGATTGCAGAGATCCTCAGCTTTGGGGTTGGAGTTTCCCTGGCAGAGTCCGGGATTGTCGGGATTTTTGTTGTAATTCCATAGTGTGGAATGATCCATTTCTTAAAGTCCCTTCTGAGGAATCATCTAGAGGAACTCCCTGCTTTTTTGGGAATCCACGAGGCTGTTGATGTCATGGAAAGCTGGAAAGTTTATCAGAGGAGGATTTACTCTCTTCACGCAGGGCATTGTTCAGAGGTGRTTGCTGGGCTCTGCCTTGGGAAGAGAACTGAGCCCTGTACCCAGAACCAGGAACATTTTAGGGGATCAGTTCTTGGATTCAGGTCTTTGGTTTAAACCCCTTCTGCTTTCGGAGCCCAGTGTGGGCTGGCTGTGGGTGGCTCTGGGGGCTGTGCCCATGGCAGGGAGGGTCTGTGTCACTTGTGAGGGGGGACAGGTCACCCCACACACCCAAAGGGGACGTGGGTCTGCAACACCCTCCTGAAACTAAAATAGGAGCCCAAAACTGTGATAGGAGAGGCCTGACCCGCAAGAATTCCTCACTGGGAAGGACTTTTGAGGTGGAAGACCCTGCCCAGGATCCATCCATGTTCTCCTTGTCTGCCKTGGGAGCACAGAGCTGGCTCCCAGACCCTGGCAGTGCCTCTCTGAGCCGACCTCAGGAACAGCTAAATCCAAACTCTAACCAACCTGGGCTGGTTTTGCTTCCATTCCTGCAGCCTGGCTTTTCCCAGGAGTGACTTGGGGAGGGAGAGAAATGCAGAAAACTCTCTCTGCTCAGAACAGCTCCATTTCCTCCTGAGTTCCCAGAATCACAGAACTATTCAGGTTGGAAAGGCTTCCAAGATCATCAATCAACCTTGGACCAAATCCCACCATTCCCACTAAACCRTGTCCCCAAATGCCACATTTTTAGACACTTCCAGAGATGTGCCCTGGACAGCCTGTACCAATGCCTGGCCACTCTTTCTGYGAAGAATTTTTTCCTGAACTTCCCCTGGAGCAGGATTCCTATCCAGGCAGTCTTGGCTCCATCCTGAAGTCTTCCCAGGAAGCTGAGTTGGGATTCTCCAGGTGGGATTCCCTGTTTGCTGTGCTCATGGATCTCAAACTCTTGTCTAAGAGCTCCAGAAGCATGACCTAATCCAGGAGCAATGGATCAAAGGAGGTGGAGCTGTTTTCCATGGATTTCCCAGCCCTGCCCCAGCACTGGTGGAGCTGCTCACATTTTCCTTCCCCATGCTGTGGGGGATGAGGGAAGGCCAAGGAGATAAAGGCTGAGAGGGTCCCTCTCCCCCACCCTCTGAGCTGTTCCACCACATCCTGGCTAATCCAGAGCCACTCTGGATCCCTCCTGTGTGATMCAATATGGATCATCCACCCCCTGCTTCCAAGAAACTTTTTTTTTTGAAGTGTAGCAAAGCAACCAAAACCAACTCCTGGCTCTCTGATTTCCACTGCTCCCATTTTCCAGTGGGAATCCACTCATTTCACAGCCTATCTCAGTAATGAGCTGAGCAAATTTATAGGGAAGAAAAACTTCCCAGGTTTCTAAATTATTCTTGGAATGATATATTGTAAACCTGCCCCACCAAACTATTGGCGGAGTTGTTTCACATTTATGGCAAAGATGATTTAGACCTCAAGTGGGAAATAAAATCTGGAGACRTTAAGTTTATTATAGAAAAATCCATTAAGAAGCCATTTTTCAGGAGGAGCAGTGGGGAAGGAGCATGGTTGCTCCATGGAATACTTTTTACCATTCCCAGTTCAGCTGAGTGTGCCTGTCAAACATCCAAGGAGCTGCAGTGCTGCCCCCTGAAGCTGAACTTGCTCTGGAAGTCCATTAGATGTCTGTCACTCCCAGGGGCTGCCAAGATTTACCTGGGAATTCGTTGCATCTGTGGTTTYGAGGCTTTGCCAGAATCCATAATTCCCGGCTGGACAAACAGCTCTGGCAGGACGTGGTGGGCAGGCACCACTTCAATTATTTGAGCAGCTACAAAAGAAGCCTCTTCCCATTAAAAAAACATGACAAAAGGGAAAAACCTCAGATAAATTCAACTGCAAATGGGAAAATCTAAACCATTTTTGGGGAGCTGTGTATCCTGAACTGCTGCTATTGGAATGAGCTTCCAGCTGTTACCCCGTGGTCCTGGAGGCATCAACCTCCAGGTGGGGAGGAACAGGAGCTCATCTCGGCATTCCAGGTGTTTCCAGGCACAGGGCAGGACAGGTAGGACCAGCTCCAGCTSTGGGATCAGCATTCCAGCAGTGTTTGAGCAGGGAGCTCAGCCAGGATCACATTTCCATGGAGCATCAGCTCATCCATGCACACAAAAATGGTTTTAGACAAACCCCCGAGTTCCCTTCAACATCCATTTGAAGCAGATTTTTAATGAGCCTTTTCTGCATCATCCCATCATCCCAAACTGCTGTGGTTTTCCTTTTCCCAGCTCTCCCAATCCTTCCCTTTGTCYGCCTGCTGAGCCCAGAGCCATTTTCTCCTCATGGATCTTTTTTGCAGAGGACATAAAACATGCAGCTCTAATTTCTCTGTTCAATACTCAGCCCTCTTACTCTTCCTTCTGGATGTGTGGCTTTCTTTCTGTTTTTTTTTTTTTTTTTTTTTTTTTTTTTTTTTTTTTTTTTTTTTTTTTGAAAAAAAAAAAAAAAAAAAAAAAAAAGATCCAAGAGGGGCTGCTTTTCCTTCCTGGATCTGGAAAACAAACGAGGAGCCAGCAGCTCCAGGTCCCACCTCGTTGCTGCCTTGAAATGACTCAAAACTGCTCCTTTCAAAGCAGATTTTTCCGTTGAGGATTGAAGTCACTCTGGAGCTTTAGGGACACCACTCCAGGGTGGTTTACCCCGTGAATTAACTGCCCTGTGGCAGAGGCAGCAAATGGAAAAAGGGAAACTGGGCTCTGTAAAGCGCAGCCTGGGGTTTCCTGGAAGGTTCATTACGTGATGGGTGATAATTGATATCACTGAGCACTTCCAACATCTCCGGCCGTGCCCATCCAGYCTGGGAAGCAGCGATTCCGCCGTTGCCATGGCAGCAGGAATGTTGTGGGRATGTGGGAGCCGGGGCTGTGCCTCAGCTGAGCGGCCCTGGCTGTGTGAGTGCCCCAAACTGTGTGAGAAACACCAAAAAACTCCCGTTCATCTCTCCAGCAAGGCTGGGAGCGTTTCAAAGCCCCAAGGGATTACTCCCCTCCCTCATCCTGCTCCTGGTTGGGAGATTTTCCTCCTCAGGGATTCACCATGACCTTCCAGAGCCCCTTCCTGCTGTCCCTGGGGAGGGGCTGCTCTCTCGGCTTGCACTCTAAGGGAATTCTGGGCTGCAGTGATGTCTGCAAAGAGCATTGCTGTTTATCCACATCCTTTCTTCCTAAATCATGGCATGAACTCCTGGTAGAGCTGGAAATGTTGGCAATTGCTTTCACCCTGGCCCCTCGGCTCCCTGCTTTCCTGGATTTGGGCTCTGGGGATGGAGTATCCCTCTCTGAGCTTCCAGGGAGCTCTGCTGAAGAGTGGAACCAGGATTTAAGCCAGAAATCCCCTTCTGCTCATACAAAAAGGGTTTTCATTGTCATCACCTCCAGCCCTTGGCTCTCTCAGACACTGTGTTCCCTAATTCCCTCCACATTTATCCCAAGTTCCAACTCAAAACCGCCTCAGTCCCTTCCCTTCCCTTCCCCATCCATCTGGGAAAGCTGTACCAGACCTTCCTTTTCTTCCAATTTCCAGCCTGAATTTATCTCTGGCCACTTTATAGCCACCTATCCTTGTGATAATGTTGCTTTTAGCTTAAATGCATCTTTCCCTCCTTGGAGATTTCTCCAGTGGATTTACAGGGAGCAATATCCCTCCAAGCCTGGCTGGATTTTAAAACAGGCCACCCCAAACTCTCRCTGTTCCTCATCCAGAACCCAGTCTTTCCTCATTGCTCATCATTCAAGGAACACCTGCTGGAATTCTAGCCCTTCCTAGACATGATGGATTGGAAAATCCCAGGGAGAGGCAGATGGAGAGAAAGCTTGTCCCTGCTCTGCTGGAAATTCTCTCCTGTTTCATTCTGGGGCTCATTGAAATGTTGCTTCCATGTAGGAAATCTTCATCCCGTGATCCTTCAAGATCCATTTCCACAGCTTTCTCAGCTAATGAGCAGCAGGAAGAGCAGTGTAGGGATCACCCTGAAGCAGGGGGTGCTCTGTGTCTGCCCCACAGGGCTCTGTGGTCTTCCCAAAGGCCTCCCACACCTCCCAGGGTGACACTGGGGGGAAATGGGATCACTGAGCCACTCCCTGCTCAGAGCAACTGGAAAAGTGCAGCAGAGGAGCAACAGTTTTCCAGCACATTCCACTGTGATTTCCTCCCCTCCCTCCCCTCCTGCTGCTCTGGATCTGCTCCTGCTCACAGGATGTTGGGCTCCAGGAAGGATGCTCAGTTTACCCCCCTGGATTGCCAGGCCTGTTCAGATGGGAAAACATCCAGYGGGAAAATCCTCCTTCCTTTGGGTACCTGATGGGTCACCACAGCCTGAGCTCCACCCCAACAGGGGATCACAGAATCATGGAATCTCCTGAGCTGGAAGGGACCCACAGGGATCATTGATCCCAGGAATGACATTTTCCAGTTGCAAGTCGACCCTGGGGTTCAAGGGTCTAATTCGTGCAGGAACAGAGGATTTTGCCATATGGAAACCTGGCTCCGACCTGCCTGGCCTCCTCACTTACTCTTCCTTTGCTTTTTCACTGGAGTTTTCTCTTCCCTGAGCTCATTGCTCCCCATTTATCTTCCTGAATTTTCTCTTACTCATTTTGCAACGTTAATCTTTATTTAAGGAGGTCAGATTTGAAKCCCAGCCCTGCTCTCTGAGCTCCTTCCAGCTCAGTTTGGAGATTTTAAGCACATCTCCAGCCCATCATTTGTGCCATTAATAAAAACCCTGAGCAGATCCTGACCCTGCAGGGCTCCCCTGCCCCGACAGAGCCACATTTCTGCCTGTTTGTCTCCTGCACYCGGGCCTTCCCTGGTTTTGTTTATTCCCATTGTCAGGCCATGTTCCCCTCTGGCCTCCGTGTTTATGGACAGGTTTTATTGAGTGTTCAGCCCGAGCAGGGACAGCAGAGCCCTGTCAGAGCCTCCATCAGGCAGCTGAATAAATCACAGGGCTGGGCAGCAATCTGTGTCCTGCGAGCTGGGTCGGGAGGAGCCATGGGCAGGGCAGTGCACAGGGAGCAGCTGCTGAGCTGCCTCGTCTGTCCCAGGGGCTGGCTGGTGGCACTGGGACTGCACCAGCTTTGTGGGGCAATGTGCAGGTGGGTCTGAGGGCCTGTCCCACAGAAATGGCATCACCAAGGAGCATTTTGGTTTTCCCCGCAGCGCCTCTGCAGAGATCTCTGGTGCCAGGGTGGCTGTGGGGTGAGTGAGCCTCAGGGATTCCTAAAAGTGGCAGTGGGAAGGGTCCTAAAATCTCATCCCATTCTACCCTATGGGCAGGGACACCTCCCACTGTCCCAGGCTGCTCCAAGCCCTGTCCAGCCTGGCCTGGGACACTGCCAGGGATGCAGGGGCAGCCACAGCTGCTCTGGGCACCCTGTGCCAGGGCCTGCCCACCYTCACCCTCTTCTTAACATCTCATCTAAATCTCTTTTAGTTTAAGACCTTTCCTATTTGTCCTAACATTCTGACCATGGAAAAATCGTTTTTCCTCATTTTCATCAGCCCCTATTAAGTACTGAAAGGCCATAAGATCAAAATTCCCAGTGGTTTGGTTGTCAGAGACCTTAAAGCTCATCTGGCTCCAACCCTGCCATGGGCAGGGACAYTTCCCTCGTCCAGCTCAAGGCTCCATCCAACCTGGCCACAGGGAGGTGTCCCTGGAGCCTTCCCATCTCCAGGCTGAACAATCCCAGCCCCCTCAGCCCAGCTGAACTGCTCCCAGCGCCATAAAACTGGTCTGGTCTGATGGACAAAATCAGGAGGAAACAAAAGGGCAGGAGCAGCTCAGGATCTGTGCCCTCCATAGGAAATCAGAACCCTTTGCAGTTCCCTCTGCCCTCAGCAAGGGAATCTCCCCAGATCCCTCAAAGATCTCCCAGTTCTGGTGCTTCCTGGCCCCTGGAGGACACTCTGCAGGCACCACCTGTGGATCTGAYAGTGGGAGATGTTTGAATGGCCCAGCAGGGGAGGTGGATTTGCCTCTCCAAAGGCTCCAGTTCCCCTCGGGACAGGAGCACTGGGGCTGCTCCCAGGAAGAGCAGGCTTCTGGCAGGTGGAGTGCCAGCAGCACATCCCATTCCCAACAGGAGCAGAACCAGAGGGGCTGGGCACAGCAGCCCCACAGCAGCTGCAGGACAAGCCCTGCCCTGTCCCAAAGCTCTGGGCTGCTGCTCTGGCTCCAGCCCCTGCTGCTGCTTTGGTGGGAAATGGGGAGGCGCCTCAGCCTCCCTGTAGGGAGGGGATGAGGGGGGAATGGSTTCCCCTTCCCTGCTGGCASAGCTCTGCTCCCCCAGCACAGCCTGTCCTTCTCTTCATGGTGGCACTGGGAGGGGTCTGTGAGGCCTTGGTGGGGACAGTCCTGGGGAAGGTGCTGGATTATCCCAGGGTGGTGGCTCTGGGGAGGGGACAGAAGCAGGGGAAGGCTGTTTTTGGCTGGGGYTCCCTTCCAGCTCCAGAGCAGCAAACACCAGTGGTTGAATTCCAGCTGCCTCCAGGGAATGTGCCAGCTGTGTCCATGGACACGGGCTGGAAATCCTGCAGGAGCTGCTGCAGGGGATGCCAGGGATGAGCCCTGGGCAGAGCATCTCTTACCAGCGTGCAGAGAGCTCTCCTGAGCTGGCAGCAGGAGGAAGGCTGGTGTGCAATCACTAAAAATGGGAGCTGGAAATTCTTCAGGGTCTCCCTCCATCCAGGGAAAAAGGGCTAAAACACCAGGCTCTGTGTGAAATCCAGAGCGAGCTTCAGGATAAACAAACTGTGGCAGCAGTGACAGCAACAAGGCCTGGTCCCAAATGCCTGCCCGTCCCTCCCTCCCCTTTCCACCACTTCCCTCCCCTTTCCAGTGCTCTGAATGCTCAATTATCCCTCAGCTGTGTGGACCAGGMTGGGAATGAGACCCAAGGCATGAAAGAGACTCCCTGGACCAGTGAGGCTGGTTTGTAACCAGCCCTGCTGCCTTTTTGGGGGGCAGTGATGCTGTAYGGGGCTGGGAGGAGGATTTGGGGCAGCCAGGACCTGGATGGAGTTTAAGGAGGGTTTAATTCACTGCCAAACTTTACCTGCCCAGTTTGGCACCTTCAATCCCTCTGATCAGCACAGCTCAGTGGTCATTCCAGCCTGCAGCAGAGCCCCCAGACTCACACTGAGCCAGGCTTAGCCCAGGCACCCCCCAGTCCCAGCTCTAAAACTGCCCCAGCAAAGACCTGCAAACGTGTGGGCTGCCATGGAATCCCAGAACCAATTAGGCTGGAAAAGGCCTTGAGGATCATCTCCTCTAAGCCTGTCATGGCCTAGATTTAATCTTTAATTTCTGTGTGACCCAGCCCTGTCACCAAATCTCTGCAGGCCCAAATAATCAGGCTGTAAGCCCAGGTTTGTGCTGGGTCTGGAGCACAATTGCAGGGAAACTCAGTCCTTGCTTCCACCTCTCTTTGAGCCTGGCTTTGAGGTGTTGAGCCCACAGCAACCCTATGTCAGCACCAAAAATAGTTTGTTTTTAACCCTGAAGTTCAGGAAAATCCACTGCACTCCTAAATCCCCAGATTTTTTTTTTTTGGTGTTTTTTTGGTTTTTTTGGTTTTTTTTTTTTTTTTTTTTTTTTTTTTTTTTTTTTTTTTTTTTTTTTCCAGGGTTTCAGCACTGCACTGAGCTGAACACTCAAAGCTGTGGATGGATCAGAAAATCTGGTGTTTCCCCATTACAAAATATCAGCTTTCTCTCTCCATTATTCAAACAACCCAAAATTTCAACATCCCACCACAAAATCTCAGTGCCTGAGTGAACAAACCTGGCCTAGAGGGAGGTCTCCCTGTCTGTGGTGGGGTGTGGAATGAGAGGAGCTTTTGGGCACCTTCCAACCCACACCATTCCACGATTCTGTGATGCTGTGCATGGTCTGGAGCCCAGTGCAGTGCCCTTCATGCCTCGGGCTGGGATTGATCTGCTGCAGTCTCTGTGACAGTGGTGTCACATAGATCAGTGCCAGTGGCTGCAGGCTGGGGCTTGTGCTGTGTCAGGAATACTTCATCACCTTTTCATTCATTAAATGTGTTTGTCATCTGTCTCTATTAGAGGCTGCCACTGCTGCTGTCTGCTCTGCCCCGTGTCAGGGTGTTGTAAATTTACACAATAACCACAAGCAAACGCCATTTGTCTTCTCTGGGGTGTGGGAAATGTGCTCGAGGAGCTGCTCTGCTCCCYGTGTGCCCCACTCACAGCTGCACCCTGAGCTCCCACCCCATCCCTGCAGGGGATGTGCTGCAGGGAGGATTATGGTGCTGCTGGGGTGATTGGAAGCCAAGGTGATCTTGAGGGCCTCTCCAGGCTGGATAATTCTGTGGGATTCAGTGGGGCCATCCCATCTGCTATCCCCCTCAATACACAGCAAGTGCTTTATCAGGGCACAGCAGCCAAATCCTGTGTGTCCCCAGGCCTTGCCCTGTGTGTGTGACCATGTCTGATGGCAGAGCACAAAAGAATTCAGTTCCTCCAGAGCTCCCAGTGCTGGGGTGTGGAGCTAAACCCTCAGAGCTGGGAGCTGTGGGTGTGGGGAGCCCAGTTAGCCCTGATTTCCATGGCCATGGCAACAGAACATCCCAGTGCAGCTGCTGGGGTCCCYCAGCTCTCCAGCAGGGCAGGACAGAGGCTCCGTGGTGCTTGTGCTTCCCAGCTCCAATTCCTGCCTGCTCATCTGTTGGATAAATGCCTGAAGCCAAAGGGCCGAGTGCTCCAGTGCCAGTTCCTGTTGCTCCCTGAACCCTTAATGGCCACTTAAGTGGTTTATGGGCACCTGCCGGGCTCTGACAGGAGCTGCTGTGAGCAGGGCACGGAGTTCTGGCACCTTTGCTGCTCTGCTGCCCACTCAGATGTGACTTGTTAATTCCTGACACAAACAGGCCCCGCAGGGAGGCTTTTCCTGCATTAAATGTTGGCTCATTCCACCTGAGCTCCAGGATCGGGAGTGTGCTCAGGCAGGGAGGGCTGGAGGCAGCACAGGAGGCTGGGATGTGACACTGGTGTGGGTCGGGCACAGGGAAGAGCAGATGGAGCAACAGCTCCAAATCTGAAATGCCTCTGATTTGGCTCTGTTGGATTTTATGGGGACAGAAAATCATTTCCAGACAATTACAGAAAGCATTTCCATCTTCTGATCCTCAGGCTGGGAGAGATCAGAGAATCATGGAACCTCCTGAGTGGGGAGGGACTCACAAGGATCATCCAGCCCAGCCCCTGTCCCTGCACAGACCCCCCACCAACCCCACCCTGGGCATCCCTGGCAGTGCTGTCCAAAGGCTCCTGGAGCTGTGGCAGCCTCGGGGCCGTGCCCATTCCCTGGGGAGCCTGGGCAGTGCCCAGCACCCTCTGGGGGAAGAACCTTTCCCTGCTCTGCAGCCTGAGCCTGCCCTGGCCCAGCTCCAGCCCTTCCCTGGGTGCTGTCCCTGTCCCAGGGAGCAGAGATTGGAGCTGCCCTCGGGAGGAGCTGCAGATCCTGATTGAAGGATGGTCTGTGACCTCCCTGTCCTAAAAAAAATTGCAAATCATGGAACTGTCCAACGCTTTGTGTTGGAAAGGACCTTAAAGATCATCAAATGCAGAACTGAGGYTTGTGGAGGCCAAGGGGAGCAGGAGCTGGGCACAGTCAGAAATTCTCCTTCACATTCCAGCTCTCCCAKGTCTCATTCAGCCCAGCCTCCATTTTTCCTCCCATCTTTCCTGTGGTCTTCTCCCTTTGGCTCAGAACAAGCTGTGGAGTTTCACATTTTGCTCATGGATGGCAGAAGATTCCTAAGTTCTGATTGGAAAGACTTTTCCATGTACGCTGGCAGAGGCTGGTGCCACAGCCAGGCTGCTGTTCCCTCCAGCAGCATTCCAACAGCACCCAGAGCCTTCACACAGCACTGCAGAGCAGGAAAAGGAAATCTCAATGCAAATCCTGTTCCCTTTTCCCTGTTATCCTTGTCAGGTTTGCCAGCATCCAGTTTAGGGATGTGAATGGAGCAATTCCTGTTGTTAAAATCACTGGCAAAGAGGGAATCTCTCCCTGCAGATGTCCCCATTGCCATGTGGAGATTGGGACCTGCCACAGAGCTGGAATTCCAGCCAATCTCCTCCCTGGCAGCCAGGGAATGTCCAGCCTGTCCCCAGGAACACTTCCTGATGTGCTCCATGACCTGCTCATTGATTCCAGGCTGTCTGCTCCCCCTCACTGACTTCCATCTCCGAGCATTTGGCTTCTCCCATGTCCAGCCCTGCCAGTATCGATGACACCCAAGTGACAAAATCAAGTAGAAATTATTAATTTCAAGCTCTGCTGGTAGAAGGAAAAGAAAATCAATGCTTGGCAAATGGAATAAGGAGAAACTGGAAGAAAAACTGAGCTCTCTACTGGCTTCACTTGGCTGTGACAAGTGACAAAGGCAGGGGACTGCAAATAAAGGTCAGGAGAGTGTTGCTGGTTCAGCCACTGGATTTTAAAGGTGGAATTTTGCATTTTAATGGAAAATAATTCATCTTTTTGCYTAAACAGCTGTTGCCATTCACTAAGGAGTGAGAGAGGAGCTGCTGCTCCAGCGCCACGTCCCTGGTTTTGTTTGGAGCTGGGTGTGGGAGCCCTGCAGGGGCAGCTGGGAGGGCCCAGGGAGGCTTTTCCTGCTGTTCTCCCTTGGGTGGGCACCCCAGAGATCCTCAGGGCTGATCCCCAGCAGCTGCAGCACACGTGGGGAGGTCCCAGCAAAGCCAAGAGGAGGAGAAGAGGGAGCACCTGGAATATGAAGGTGTTMTCCAGTTAAAGCCAGGAGCTGGTCCYGCAYTGGGRTATTTGGTTCTGGATGATCCTGGTGAGTCCTTTCCAACCCAGGATGTTCTGTGATCCTGGGATTTGAAGGAACTCATAGAATTTACAAATGACCAATTGTCCAAGAGGGTGCTGAGAGCTGGACACAGATCCAGAGCCAGATTTGTCTGGAGACCCAGAACAGGGGCAGGTGTTTGAAAGGGCCTCAGTCTTGTGGCTGTTGTTGTAAAAGGATTTTTAAAAGGCTCTGTGTCCAGGGCTACACAAATGTGGCCAAGGGCTGGAAAAATTCCCCCTGAAAGAGGCTGGGGAGGGTTAGAAACAACTCCTCGGGTGAGCAGAAGAATAACAAAAGGTGTTTTAAGTGTCTGTAAAACAGACAGGTACAGATAAGTCCTCTCTTGCTCCTGACACAGGCAGCAGCAGATTTTTCAATTAAACTGAGAGGTGGCAAATCCAGAATTGATGAAATGACATTTTCTTCTGCACAGTGAGACAGAASTCAGCCTCACCAGCGAGACAGATCCAAAACACAGACACCTGCTCCCMAAATGGCTCTTCCTGACTTCTCTGGGAGACAGGGAGGGGTAAAGGGCCCTTTCAGAGAGAAAATCCATTTGTCCAAATCCAAATATTCATTTGTGGGATGGGGAAAAAAGCCCTTTCAGGAAGCAAATTCATCTGTTCAAATCCAAATATTCATTTGTGGGATGGGTAACTTCGTGCCATGCTCTGCTGATGAGATCCCCACTGATATTAAGACTGACAATGAACCAGCCCAGAAAAAGCTGGTCTTAGTTGGGTGAGCTGTTTCCTTGGAGTATTAAACCGTGGAACTCGTTTCCACAAGAGGTTATGGAAGGCAAAAGATAAACTGCATTCAAAACTGGGAATAAATAAGAAAAAAAATCAGAATAGCCCCAGTTATCACAGCTGGTGTTAAGAGCATTTTGGACTGGAAATAAAACTGCTTGCTCCAAGGCTTAAATCCATTTGAAACTCTCAGGATTAGGATTAAGATCTTCACATGGGCCATTTTATTTCCTATCTACCTGCTGGGGATCACAGGTTGGCTGCTCAGCTGGATGGACATGAAGCTGCTTTAGACTGTCAATATTTTCAGCTGCCTCCCAAGGTTTCTTGAAAATCTGGCAGCTTGTTCTGAATCACAAGCAGTGGGAAATCAGAATTTTCATGGAATAGTCTGGTTTAGAATGGAGTACAACAGAATAGAGCAGAATGGGAGAGAGCAGAACTCAAAAACCCAAACAGATGTGGAAGGATTTAAAAAAAACAAATTAAAAAGGGATGTTTTGAATACAAACTCCAAGTGCAGGGCATGGCAAACCTCAGGCAGGGAGGTCACTGATGTTCTTGGCCTCACACTTGTTTCTTTGGGAAAACAGCAGAGTTTCTGTGGGATCAAATGATGGGTGGGACTGTGTAACCTGTGTGCAGCTGGGAGCTTTGTGGGTATCCCGAGGGAATRAACACAACCAGTCAGCATGGAATGCACCCCAGCACATCTGTCTGAGGCAGGAGAGCAGAGGAGAAGCAGCACAGGGAGTGGAGGGGGAGGAAGGGGATTTAGACACCACCTGCCACTGCTGTGGCAGATTTGGGGGGTCTGGGCTGAGCTGCAGGGATGTTCAGAGCCCATGAATGAACTGGTTTTGKTTTTTGGGCTGGAACTGTGGTGATTTGTTTCTTTGAGAAAGGGAGAAGCTCTAACAGCAGAAGGGTTGGTTGTGCCCCAGGTGCCTCAGTGGGAAGATCCCCCCCAAGAGAGGAGAGCTTTGGCCACTGAGGAACAGCTTCATCACTTCCTCACTAATTAGGAACTGCCCCATCCAGGGGAGCTGCCCTCSCTCTGGGCAGGGCAGGTGTGAACAACAGCCTGCCTCCTCTGTGGTCACCCCGAGCCAGTCTGACTTAGTTCATCACTGCAGCTGGAGTAGGATCTGGGAAAACACCCAGATTGCTGAGAATTCCCATTGTCCAAATCCTCCAGCTGGGAATCCAGTGGCACATTCCACAGGAGAGGTGGTGCCCAGGAGCTCTCAACCCCTTTTTCAGGCARGAGTTGCTCCCAACCCATCTCCACTCCTGAGTGTAAATGCTGTAAGTGAAATTAGAGTTGCCTGGGTGAGTTATAACCCTCCTAAAGCACAGCCCAGGCATGTGGAATCTTGTTCCTAAATGGCAGCAATCCCACACTTAATCAGAGAAGGACATATGGATCCACATGCCCAGCACATAAATAAAGGAGCTGCTTTGGGGGGATTGAATACAGGGCTTGGAGCTGGAAAACCACAGGGAAGGCACTGGGGGGAGTTCAAAGCCYTGCTCACAGAAAATCCAACTGCTCCAACAAAAAGCCTGCTTAGAAAAGTCCAAACTCATATCTAGCCTCAGCCTGATCCCTGAGGATAGAGGGAATTGGACACAACCAGATCCAAAGATGATGGAATGACCCCAAAGGCCGAGGCCTGGCCAAGGTTTCTAACTGAGGAATGTCTGATATGGTGGAARGCTCAGGGACCATCTGTTCTCCCTGGCTGGGCAAAACCTTATCCTGCAGCAGGAATGGAGTTGRTGATGGATCATGTGGCACTGGAAGCACCAGAAATCCATGGATATGAGTAKGAAAATGTGGCATGGAGTTGTAAGTCCATGTCTGGAAAAGCAGCAATACTGGGCTTACCAGCCTGGGGAAGAACCCTGGGAACACCAAGGTGTATTTAAGGGAGAAGCTGCAAGAACTGAGCACTTCTGTTTCAGAGAACTGTTTTAACAACAGGAGTGGAGCTGAAGAAAGGAATTTTGGGGAATGAATGTGCAACAGAGATCCAGCAATGAAGGCTTGGACACCTTGGGAACTGTGTTGGTTCTTCCTTGTTGGCATCTTTTGTTCATTCCTCGAGCCCCAGGAGCTTCCAGGCAGCCCCTGGCTGTCCCAGGGGCGCCCTCTCCCCCTTTTCCTCAGGCTGCAGCCCCAGGAAAGCAATCAYCCCCTTCCAAATGTGCCTATGGAATAGCTGGGACCGAAGCTTTGCCTATGAAGTGCTGGGACAAAAGCAGCGACTTCCTTCTTGGAAGCCTCATCCCACAGGACAGGCCAGCTTTTGGATTCTCCAGGAATTCATTAYTGATGCCCTTGGAATGCTTTAAAGCCTTTACCACAGGGCTGAGGAGCAGTGGGGCTCTCCTGGCCCTTCCCAGCCATCTGGARGTGTTGTTTTGGTGCCAGGGAATTCTGTTTGGAGCCCAGCACCGCTCTGYGAACCTGGGAGGTGCTGGATGTGCTCTGCTCCTGCATTCCCTGSCAGCAGCTCCTGTGCAACACTGACAATCCAGAACCCAACCCCAGCACTGAGCAGGAGAGGAGGGACCTGGGATCAGGGCCCCAGAGGGTTCCCAATCCCTCTCTGCTCCCAGGCCTCCCCCAGGTGCCATTGTTGTGTCAGGAGCAGGAGGGAAGGATTTGCTGGGCCTTTTCTGYGCTCAGACACTCCTGATAACCCCCTAATCCTCCCAGATAAGGGCCCTGCGAGCAGATTGGCAGCCCTTAGCATGAAATGTGTGCAGGGATTCGTGTGCCTCTTGCAAACAGTGGAATTGTTTTGCTGTAGGAGCCCCAAACTCGGTGTCACTGCAGCAACTGGCTCCCAGGATTGGGCTGATTTCAAACAGCATCGACCACATGGACAGGAAAAGTGCTACAATAAATTCAAAGTAAGATCAGATGAACCAGACTTTTAATGAAACACTGCTTACATCTCTCCAATGAGAGAAATGAAGTTATAAAATATGGAGGTTTGGGKTTTTTTTCTATCCCAGTGGTTGTTTTGGCTGCAGTTTGGTGGTGGTGGTGTTGAGGGTGAGGAGAAGAACAAAGAGGCTCTGGAAAAACCTCCAGGTTTTGGGGAATTACTGTCTGACACAGATGTTGCACATGAATAATCCCTGAAAATCGATAGCTCTGGATATGGGGGATTCATCCTCCAAAAGGCTTTCAGGCCTGAACAATATCCCAGAATCCCAAAATGGTTTGGGTKGGAARRGACCTTAAAGCTCCYCATGTGCCACCCCTGCCATGGCAGGGACACTTCCACTGTCCCAGGCTGCTCCAAGCCCTGTCCARCCTGGCCTTGGGCAYGACCTCCYCTCTGCCCCTGCATCCAGAAATCCTCTGGCTCACTGAAGCTCCYTGAGGGAGGTTTTATCTCTTATCTCCTATGACCATGGCTACTCTGGGTTATTTTTATGCAGTTGGGTTTTTCATTTCTTTGGGGGTTTTGGTTTGGTTTGATTTAATTTGATTGGTTCTTTTCAGTCCTATTTTCTTGAGTATCATGGTCTGAGCTGTCTCTGACTCCATTCTGCCTTTTAGTTCCCAGGTGCTGTCCACTCACTAAAACTTCATTTCCTTGTCTGACAAACACCCCAGAGAGGCTTCTTTCCCACCTGGAATGGCACTGGGAGGTTTTTGATGCAATKAAACCCATTCAGTACCTGTAGAGACATCAAGGGTTGGCATGAAAACAGCTTTGTTCAACCCTACACTCCCCTTACAGGCAATTAGGTGACTTTACAAGACCTAAAATAGGATTTAAAGATAAGAAAAGAAAGTTAAATATGTCCAAGACCTGACTGACCTAAACCAATGGCTCCTAAAGGACATGTGTTGAAGAGCCAATGATGGAGCTAAAAAAGGCAGCTGGTCAGAAATCTTCATGGAATCATCAGGGTTGGAAAAGCCCTCTAAGATCAACCAAACCATTAATCCAGCACCTCCAGGTCCACCCCTAACCCACATCYCCAACAGCACTTCACACATTTTTTTACCACTTCCAGGGATGGCAGTTCCACCCTGGGCAGCTGCTCCGAATGGCAGCAGGATATTCTGCATGGCAGCTTCCCTAAGGATTTCCTCTGAAGTCCAGTGCTGGTGCAGCTTCTTCCAGTTCAGAGCCCAGAAATGTCATCTTCCTTCAGAAGAGCTTGGTCTCAGAGGGGAGGAGCCTTTGCAAATGRTCCTGGGGGCASTTTTGGGTGCCACAAACTCAAAAAGGGCTAAAGCTGCTGGAGAGAGACCAAAGGAGGGACAGGAAGAGGGTGAAGGGTCTGGAGGAGTCACAGGAGGAGGAGCTGAGGGAACTTGGAATGTTCAGCTGGAGCAGAGGACACTGAGCTCAGACCTCACCAGGGGCTGCAGCTCCTCCCAAGGGCAGCTCCAATCTCTGCTCCCTGGGACAGSGACAGCACCCAGGGMASGGCTGGAGCTGGGCCAGGGCARGCTCAGGCTGCAGAGCAGGGAAAGGTTCTTCCCCCAGAGGGTGCTGGGCACTGCCCAGGCTCCCCAGGGAATGGGCACGGCCCCGAGGCTGCCACAGCTCCAGGAGCCTTTGGACAGGSTGGGATTTTTGGGGTGTCTGTGCAGGGACAGGGGCTGGATCAATGATCCCTGTGGGTCCCTTCCAGCTCAGGATATTCCAGGATTCTATAAAAATACTCTCCAAATTTTTCTGGAATTTTATTCACTGAAGCATCCCTGGCTTTATCCCATTTTGCATTCCAGAAGCTCTGCCCAGGGGGGTTTGCAGAGGTGGCTCCAGCAGAGATCCCACAGCAGCACTGTGATCCACTGGCTGGGATGGGAAGGGAGACACAAATGCCATTAAAGGCAGGAGTGCAGTAAGAGGATAGAGAGCTTTGAGAATTAGTTATTTGAGTCTTTTTACCCAAATCTCCAGTTTAATAAAGCAAAGTCCTTCCACATGATGCCTGATAAAGTCCTGGAACAGAAGATTTGTGCAGCCTGAGCTCAGCAGAGGACACGACTTCCTAAATCCAGCAGCTGGACACAGCGGGGGCAGTGGAACCAGGGCCTCCTCCTGCTGTGCACATCCCCAGGACCCCCTGCTCAGCACAGGGGGTGCATTGTTCAGTTCCTGTCACCTTCACAGGCACAGGAAATGGGGACACCTGGCTGAGAGCAGGAATTCATTCCCAGAGAGGAATGAAAGGAGAACAGCACTTCTGGATCATTGTACACAGTGAGAAGGAAGGAGCTGCTGAGGTGAGGGGTTGAGCTGAATCACACCCAGCTTTGAAGGTTGGACTTGATGGTGCTGAAGATCTTTTCCAACTTTAATCATTCTGTTATCAAATATCTTGATAACACCCAACCCTCCAACCAGATTCTGCTTGAGCCACTCCTTGTTTGGAATTGTCTAAGTGGTGGCAAGGAAATCCCTTCACTCACTCTCCTGAATGTGGGCACTCCTGGAATGTGTGTCATGGAGCCACAGAGTCATGGAATATCCTGAGCTGGAAGGGACACACATAGTCCCACCCCTGTCCCTGCACAGACCCCCCACCAACCCCACCCTGGGCATCCCTGGCAGTGCTGTCCAAAGGCTCCTGGAGCTGTGGCAGCCTCGGGGCCGTGCCCATTCCCTGGGGAGCCTGGGCAGTGCCCAGCACCCTCTGGGGGAAGAACCTTTCCCTGCTCTGCAGCCTGAGCCTGCCCTGGCCCAGCTCCAGCCCTTCCCTGGGTGCTGTCCCTGTCCCAGGGAGCAGAGATTGGAGCTGCAGCCCCTGAGGTGTCTCCCTTCAGGAGGAGCTCCAGCTGAACATTCCAAGTGCCCTCAGCTCCTCCTCATTCCCCTTCCCCTCCAGGCCCTTCCCCATCMTTGTGGCCTCCTTTGGACTCTCTCCAACGGTTTTGTGTCTTTTTTTTTATTATGTGGCACCCAAAACTGCCCCCTGCACTGGGATTTCATTGAATGGAGCCATGGAAATGCAGTGCCACAACAGCACTGGAGTCTTCCATGAACAATTCCCTATCTCTCCTAAAAAAAAAAAAAAAACAGTGTGGAAAATCTCCAGGAAAAGTATAGACTGGAGCATCCTGTGCTTTTTAGCAAACCATGTCAGCATGGAACAGCTTGGAAGGGAGGCCACAGGGACTCAGAAATCCMTTCCAAAGGYCTCCCTRATTCCCAGCTCTCCCWCCTTCTCCAWCATTGCTCTGTGGCAAATTCCCCCYGAGCCAGGGGCAGTGCTTGTGCCGTTTCTGACCCAGTTCCCAAGTTCTCTGACTTCCCAACCTGCCGATGGAAATCCCCATGTTTTTCCAGTTTCTCCAGCGTGAAAAATACTGCAGTGTCCCCAGGCACTGACCTCACCMTCCAGGAGGTCACTTTGGCTGCTCTGGGCTTTGTGGGGCTCTGGCAGCTTTAATTTCCTGGGAGTTCAGGCTGAGGGGAGGGCTGGCTTTAGCCTTAGGAATAAAGAGCAGACCCAGAGCCTGTTGAATTAAAGGCTAAGCAGCAGCTTCTSTAATCACTCCGTGGATTCCCTGGGATCTTCCCTCATTTAGGGAGTGATTTTTCCCTTTAACTCACTCCCTGCTGTCAATTAATCCCTCTCTGCCCAAGTCCTGTCAGCATCTGGCCCAMAGTTCCTGCCATGGTGACTCCAAGACCTCCTAATCTGAAATTTGCCAGCTGCTCCACCCCTGTGCTCTTTTGTGCATCCCAATAATAACTGTAATCACCCCAAAGCGTTCATGCTGTCTGGTGGGGTGATTTGTTCCTCCCAGCATGGATCCTGGTGTTCCTGTGGGAGGCAGGGTCTGGAGAGGGAGGCACTGACACTGCCAGGACCAGCATATCCCAGTTTGGGGGTCCCCCAGGGGAGGGAGGTGACTGGTGTGCCAGAGAGCACTGGGGAGCTCTGGGGAGCCCAGGATGGCATGAGGAGCTCCAGAAGTGTCACACCTCATCCTGAGCTTCAGCTCGTCACAGCAGCATGGCCAGGCTTGGGATTCCCAATCCAAAACAGCTTCAAAAACTGCCCCCAGTCTGGGGCCTGAGGAATTCTGGGCATTAAAAGATCCTCAGCCAGGCTGGAGGGATGTGTGGGACTGCAGATCCAGAGCTCTGCATCCTGGAATATGCTGGAATAGGCTCTCATGCTCAGGATCAGGACAGAGCTTTCCTCAGCATGGCAGCACCACAGGTTTCCATGGAGAACCTGGCTGTGCACAATATTCCAAGCTGGACATTCCTGGGGCAGTGTGAGGSTGTTTGTGGCTTGTGATATTTCCCTCTTCTGGCCTTGCCAGTGCCAGCACTGCCCTTCTCCCAGGATTCCTGCTCTCCTTTCCCTGTTTACCAGATGCAGCTGGAATTTCCCTTGGCTGATTATCAGGGAATTCCCTCCCCTCTGTGTGCTCAGTAGCTGAGTCCTTTCAGGAAGCACTGGAACAGAATTTATCCAGGGTGATAACCATGGCAAAGAGCCATTCCAGGGCCATTATCCCTTGGATGGGAGGAGAATGAGACATCCATGGGTATGAAAACCTGGGAGGAGATGCTGRAGAACAGGAGRYATCATCCTCAGAGTCAGGAGTGGGRTGCAGTGCTGGCATGGATYAAGTGAAGCATGGATKAAGGTTGGGATGAGYAGAGTGTTTTTCASTATTCCTGATTCCTGAGGGCAGCAGGGTTGGAAGATCCTGACGTTCTCCAGCTTCTGCTCCTAATGAGAATTTCATTTAAATACCATAAAACCACTTCCACCACCTTGGATACATCCAGGGGGGTTTGGAAGAGAAAAGTTTCTCTTCCTTGGACACCATTTGAAATAAATCCTGCTCTGTGGGGGAGCTGCAAATTCCAGGGAATATCTCAGTCCAGGCAGTCTCTTTTACTGAGATGTGTCCTTGTCTTGACTGGAATTATGGGGACTCACAGAACACAATGCCAGGAACCTCCTACAAGGAATATGAACACTTCTACTCTGATTTCCTGGTCCTAAACCCAACTCTTTTCTTCTCTTTCTGAAATAACCCAATCCATAGGGGTAAACCAGTATGGAGAAATAAACAAATTGGTTTTTTTACTGGTTTTCAGTTCAGTTATCTCTTGCTAGTGGCATTCCCAGGGGTTTGAGTTGTTTTGGAAAAAGAAAAGCAACTCCTATAGTATTGGAAATCACTTTGTCTCCCTTCTTGGCAGGGCAGGTTAATAATTCAGCTYCTCCTTGGTGAGCTCCAGGGCTGCAGCCTCAGCAGAGCCCTCCAGGTGCTGGGAATTCACATCCTGGAGGGGAAGKGCTGGAGTGGACACAGCCAGGCCCTGTCTCCACCAGCTCCATTAGATGAACCAAGTAAATCAAAAGGCTGCAGGAAATCAATGCCCCTGGCAAGGAGACCTTGCAGGAGAAGTGGCACCAGTTTGGAACATGATCCATCATTCCTGAGGGACGGGATTGAGAGGGACTCTGGGAGCTGTGTGTCCTCCCAGGGACGGGTCCTGCCTGTGAGCAGAGAGCACTGAGAGACAATCACAGCCAGGATTCCCAGTTCTGGCTCTTCTTTGTCTGAGCCCTGGGGTGGCAGCAGGAGCAGGGCAGTGCCCATCCCCTGTGCTGGCACTGCTGGGGCACCTCCAGTGCTGGGGCAGCTCTGGGACCCTCCTGACAGGAGAGGCCTGGAGGGGCTGGAGCGTGTCCAGGGAAGGGAAGGGAGCTGGGGAAGGGAATGGAGCCCCAGGAGAGGCTCAAGGAGCTGGGAAAGGGGCTCAGCCTGGACAAAAGGAGGCTCAGGGGGGCCCTTGTGGCTCTGCACAACTCCCTGACAGGAGGGGACAGCCGGGGGGATCGGGCTCTGCTGCCAGGGAACAGGGACAGGAGGAGAGGGAACGGCCTCAGGCTGGGCCAGGGGAGGCTCAGGGTGGATATTGGGAACATTTTTTCGTGGAAAGGGTGGTCAGGCACTGGCACAGCTGCCCAGGGCAGGGCTGGAGTCCCCATCCTTGGAGGTGTTCCAGAAAAGAGGAAGATGTGGCACTTGGTGATGTGCTTTAGTGGACATGGTGATATTTRGATGAAGGTTGGACTGGATGATGTTGATGCTGCTCTAACCTTAACAATTCTATGATTTTGACACACCCAAACCTCTGAGGTTTCTCTCCCCCAGTGCTTTGGCCAYTGATGTTGTGGGCAGCCCAACTTTTCCCTCCACTTCCCTCGATGCTTTGGGCTGGAGGTGCCAGAAGAGCGACAGGGAGATGGAAAATCAGGCAGTGGGAAATCTTAAACCAAGGGCTGAGTGGTGGAACCACACTGGGATTGAGACTCAGTCCTGGGCCTCAGCACTTGTCAGGGCTGCTGCAGTTTCTCGCTAATAACTCAGCCCAGCTCAGCTCTCCCTTCCCAAAAAAAGGATTTTCCTGCCTGGCCATCCTTCCCGCCCTTGGAAAATCCTCCAGAAGTGCAGTGCAGGATGGACTGGGAGAGGTGTTGGTTAAGCTCCTGAGACTCTCCAACCCTCACAGTTCCACCACACCTGGGACTCCCCAAATCCCAGGGTCCCCAAAGGCCCCCAAATCCCAGCACCCCCAGAGTCTCTCCCCCTCCAAGTTCTGGGAGTCCCCCAAGAGCTGGGACCCCCAAAACCCCTGGGGCCCCCCAAAACCTTCACAAACCTCCCAGTATCTCCCAATCTAGGGACTCCTCAAATTCCAGGGCACCCTAAGAGCTCCCCAAACCTCCCAGTCTCCCCAGTCACTCTGTAATCTGCTAAAATGCCACTGTTGCTGGAAAAAATATCCACTGGTGCACCCAAAATCCATTATTTTTCTTTCTCCTCAGGCTCTCCAGGCTCTTCCTGGATGCACTGGGACTATTGGCTATTCCAGGTGTCTCTGGTGTCTGGAAGGATGCAGAGGAGGGAGGAAGATGCAGGTGCAGCCCCTGTGTGCATAAAAACATTTTATGCAGGAGCCCCTGGTTGAACACTGGGAGCCCTGCCAGGTTTTTCTGAAGGTGATTTTAAAAGCTCTGAASCTCCTCCTCTAAAATGGGATTGATTTGTGTGTTGGCTCATCCCAGGAGAGTGTCCAGTGGAAGAGAGGGAAGCAGTTTGATGTTAAATAATTTAGTGGGGGTGTGTGATGGGAACTGGGGTCAGTCAGAGCTTGCAGATGTTTCTGAGCCATCTCCTGCAAACAAACAGGCCCCAAACACCAACAGAGTGGAGGAAAAACCCTCAGACAATGAATGTTTTAAAACCAGAGTGAGACAGAACAAAAGAGGGAATATTTGGAACAAATCTCCCTCCTCCCCTCTGTTTTCTTTCCTTGTTTCAGGTTTGCTCTCACACCAGAAGGCTTTGAGGCCTGCATGTAAACAAACCCCATTTTGTGCTTTCTGATCCCAAGGGAAAGTTCTCCTTCTCAGAGCCTGTGCCTGCTGCTGTTCTTGGAACTCCCACTCTCTGGATGGACAAGCTGCTCCCAGAGTCATGGAATTCTAAGGCTGGAAAAGACCTTTAAGATAATCCAGTGTAACACCTAAACTACCACTGGGGTCTTTCCTTTTCTTCCATTCACATTCCGATATTCCACATTATCTTCCTACAAACTGTGGGGAACTCCACACGTGATTTCCAGACTCTTTGGAGACGTAATTTCTTTCTGCTGGTTATGAACTTCCCACCTGATGGATGGAGGATTCTCCTTGGGGAAATGACCAATCACTGTCACATTTCTCCAAAGCTGGAGGTTTTCAGTCTATTCACCTCTTTTCCTTACATGGATCTCATTTCACACCTCTCATCATCTCCTCTGTATTTTATTGCCATTTTATAAAAGTCTTTCTGAGRCCAGGATATGAGGATTGCAGGCAATATTCCAGAAGGGAAAATGTTGTGGATTAACACAGTGGAGGAGGTGGTTCTCTGTGCTGTTCTCCATTCATTTCTTAGCAGGATCTCCTTTTTTTTTCTGGTTAAAAATTGGGGAAAATCAATTTTTTGATCCATCACTGGATTCTCCTCTTGAAGTATTCTTCAGTCTTCATTGCTCAGTGCAGTGCGATGATCAGCCAAGRGTATTGTATCCAGTTATTTCATGGATTCAGAATCATGGAATGGTTTGGGTTGGGAGGGACGTTAAAGTTCATCCAGTGCCACCCCTGCCATGGGCAGGGACACCTCCCACTGTCCCAGGCTGCTCCAAGCCCTGTCCAACCTGGCCTTGGACACTGCCAGGGATGCAGGGGCAGCCACAGCTGCTCTGGGCACCCTGTGCCAGGGCCTGCCCACCCTCCCAGRGAACAATTCCTGCCCAATATTTATTAGGACCATGTTGACTTGAGCAAGATCCATGAGATGATTTTTAATAGGCAATCACACACAAGGCCACTGAATGTTGGTGATTTAAACTTCATTATCATCTTCCTTATCCCCCTCTATGTTCAAGGCCTGACAGGAGCTCCCTGTCCTGCTGTTTTCCCTGCAGAGATCCACATTATTTAACAATATGAGGAATCTTCACAATTATCCCAGTGTAATTATCTGTAGCAAAGATACATTTGGAGAGGGAGGAGAGATGAGGAGCTAGTGTCACAAATCCATTGTAATTAGAGTTCAGTTCTGGGAGTATTGGATTCCCCTCAGTGGCCAGGTCATTGATCCCCTCCCCGTGGCATTTGGAATATTTTTTATTGTTAACTTTCCTTTGTGAGTTTTGTTGGGGTTTCTTTTTACATTTTGTTTAGAAAATTCAACCCCTCCCTACCCAAAAGTTCACGTGCAACTAAATCTTCAAAATGTCCATTTTATCTTCAAGATTTTGCTGGTTATTGGTGAGCGATTTAAACTATTTAATGGCTTTGAGCTGAAGGAGGGAAATCCTTCCCTGTGGGTGGGCAGGCCCTGGCACAGGGTGCCCAGAGCAGCTGTGGCTGCCCCTGGATCCCTGGCAGTGCCCAAGGCCAGGTTGGACAGGGCTTGGAGCAGCCTGGGACAGTGGGAGGTGTGAGGGTGGAGTGAGGTGCTCCTTAAGGTCCCTTCCCACCCAAACCATTCCGTGACTCTCTGAACTCATGATCACCAGGATTTTTTCCTGAATTTAGAGAAATAACTGGATTTTGTGCTGGTTTTCTATCCTGTGGGAGTGCTCTGAATGCTCCCATGGTGCCAAGGCCTCCACCAAGCCTTGCCTCTAAAATCCTCTSTGGATTCATCCAGCCTGCTGTTCCTTGGAATCTGTGCTGATCTTCTGCTCATGGGGAGCTGGATCCACCTCATCCACAGCCACACCTCTGAATTTGGGGGAATCTGGGATGCAGGCGTCACTTTTCAAATGAAGAATTGTGTTTGCTCAGAATGTGCAAATCAGAACCTGGGTAATGCAGCACCCAGGAGAAACCTGTGGGGAACCTTTTAAAAAAGGACCAGTTCCTCAAAGATTTTGTTTCTTTCTGGTAGAATAAATCTCTATATAATTCCCTTCCAGCTGCAGTATTTGAAACTGAAGTGAGGCATCCCCTGGAATATTCTGATCATTTGGGGTAGATTATTTTAATGAATTTATTTGTCTGTCCATGCATCTCAAAAGCACCCCCAGAAAGCCTCAGACAYGGGGAAATGACATTAAATTAGCAGTTAAATGTTTGGAGACTGAGTTTCTTAATATTGTTCAGCCAAGCATATCCTAGAGATTGTGGCCAGGGCTTTAATCTGCAGCACACAGCAGCTCCTGAGGGATTAGCAGCAGCCCTGATATGGTAATATTGGGAAAAATGGATGATCCAATTAAGTTCTGCTAAACCATGGCAGGATCTAAGGTCCATATGTTGGTTTATCCTTGTGGGTTGTGTACCAGGCTGGAATTGCTCAGCAGGCTGTGCTCAGAATCGCAGCTGAGAGAGAGAAAAATGAGGCTTTTGTCATTCCCTTGTCATTCCCTCACCCCCAGGGCAATTTTCCAAGAAGAGAAGCATCTTTCATTGAAACTGTGACCAGCTCATTTTTTTTGCTGCTGCCCAGTGAAGCAAAAGTTTCTTTCTGTGCTCCCTGATCCAAAGGGCAGCTGAGGGTGGGGAATTTTTTTCCAGCAGCAGGTGGGAAAGGTTCTTGGTAACTGAAGGTAACTTTGATAACTGAAGGGAGCACAGACCTTTCTGTGACTCTGGAGTCACCCAGGCTCCCGATGGATGCACAGGACTGAGCTGCTCATGGCCAAGGCACGTGGAAACCTCCGGGTAGAGAAAGAAATTGGGAAGAAAAGTGAAGGATTATAGATCCCTGAGAAATTCTTTATTGTTCGGGTGCCTAGACTAAAATTCTAAAGTACACATTTTATTTACATTTTAATTGTGAGCTCTTGGTTAATGTGTGGCTTATCCCGGTGGGTGGAATGGTGGAATGGCTGGAATGATGCCCTGAGGGCATTTAAAAATGGGAATGAGGRAAGAATGGGGCCATTTCCTTCATCCACAGACTCCCAACATTTGCACCCAGCACTGCAGGGCAGGGAACATTCCTGGTTTTCAAATTGTGGCTCCCACTGCGGRGCAGGGCAGGGAAGAGAACATTCCTGGTTTTCATGGAATCATGGCTACATCCTCCTAGGATGTGAGATTTTCATGTGAGATTTTCACAGGAATGTCAAGATCTCCAGGCAGGAAGAGCTGCAATCCTCAGGCTCCRTAAGATGTTTGTGAATCTCCCCTTTTCCTTTCTGAATAAATCAACTATTCCATTTGGGATTGGATGGAATAGCTCACACTGAATGGAACAATTTAGTTGGTTAAGCAACAAAAATAATATTCCAGCATGATCCAAGAAAAATGGGCTTTTTTCCACTTGATTTTTCAATTTTGCTGATCTGTCGAACTGAAAAATCAGCTTTTCCCCAGACCAAGAGCAGGGAGCTCTGATTTCCTGCACAGAGCAGCAGATCCCTGATGCTCCACACAGGAATTTTTCCTGGCAGCATCATTCGTTGAAAGCCTGGAAAGATGCTCTGATCCCAAAAAATAAAGCAGAGCAGACTCCAGCCTTCCCTCCCCAGGAGGAATTCCGAGAGGCAGCAGCAGCAGGAGCTCCTTTCCCTGCCTTGGGATCTTCAAAACATCCTAAGTTGTGTTATTCCTGTTTTTAGCTCACAGGCTTTTAAAACAAAGGAGTTTTCCCATCAGGAGCTCTGGAAAAGATGTTTGAAACACAAGAATGGGAAAGGAGCATCCTCTAAGCACTGTGGAGTTGTGGGGAATATCTGAGAGGTCTGATCCCTTGGAGCAGAGATTCCCATGAGGAAAAAGGCCCAGTGCTGAAAGAAACATTCCATGAGCTCTGGATCATCCAGGRTCTGCTTCCCAGGCCCTTGGTGGGGGGGAAAGCTCCAGACTCTGGTTATCCCTGGTGACTTTGGGAAATTCCATTGGGAGCAGCCGAGGTCCTGCTGGCCATTCCCATGTTCCCTTTGGCCCTGCACTTGTWGCTGTGGTGGGATGGGAATGCCATGGAAAACCTCMCACACACCTGGTGGGAGGAGGATTMCWGCWGGGATACAGCCACTCCAGGAAAAACACCCTGGAAGTGCTTGTTTTGTTTTGGGGACACTGCAAGTGGMCAGCAAATCCCTTTTGTGCTGCTGCTCCCAATTATGGATACGTTGGGATTCTGAGCATGAAATCAGGGATCCAGCAGAAATTAAAACTTGAGCTGAGACATGACAGAAAGAACCATTCCACAGTGGGATGGGCAGGAGCTGGCAGGGATCAAAAGATCTCCAGGTCACTCCTTGAAGTATGTCCAAATTTTTCCTCGAGGCATCTCCAGGTTCCTCCTTGAAGCATCTCCTCATTCCTTCTTGAGCCATCTCCAGTTTCTTTGAGGCATCTCCAGGTTCCTCCTCAGGACATCTCCGGGTTCCTCCTAAAGGCCTCTCCTGGGTCCTCAAAGCATCTCCAGGTTCTTCCTCAAGGTATCCCCAGGTTCCTCCTGGAGGTATTGAGACAGTGGGAATTGTTGGAATAAACAAACCAGTGTAGCTTGGAGGTGACAGAGCACCACTCACCCTGAAGGAAAAGGGGGGTGGCCTGGAAATCAGGAGTATTTCTGGGAGTCAGGGCCTTTATAACCTAACTGGGAGTTCAGCTGATTATGGAAAATCCTTGTTTATACAAACCCCGTGCAGGGAAGATGGGGACAGAAGGGATTTGGGTGGTCCAGCCCATCTTTGGGATGAAGGCAGGGCCCGACTGTGGGACTGCCATGCTGCTCTTCAGATTCCATGGGGACAAATGATTTTCCTGGGAAAATCTCCAGTTCTGCCATGGTTGAAGCCCAGCTGGAAATTCAGTACATTGGAGCAAATCCATCATGGACACCCCATGGAGGAGGAGGAGAAGCTGAAAGTAAGATAAGATTCTGAGATAAGAACAATTTAATAATTGAAATAAAATAAAATAGAATATTAATAACACTAATCAGGGTGATAATAAAGATTATGATGATAATGATAATAATTGTAATTTTAAAAAAATCCAAGAGAAAAAAAAATATTYCTAATGCAATTCCTGATCAACCCTGATCCCCACCAATCCCTATGAGTGACCACTGACTTYCAATCACTCCCCCCCACCCAAACAATCGTGGAATTCTATGATGTTGGTTCTCCTTGGAGCTCAGACCTGCACAGGGTGCCAGTTTTTGTTGTAAGATTCCAACACCACCCCCTGCCTTCCAGTTCTTTTCCTTCTGTAGGAACCTCTAGCCACTCATTCCAATCTTTAGCAATTAATCTTTTTTTTTCCATAGCTTTATAAGCATGTGCATCYCCTTCCAGAAACCCATCCTGCTCCTTGTTTCTCCAATATGTCAAGACCATTTTAAATGTCAAACCTTTTCTATGCAAGGCCCTTTCATCTCCTGTGCAATGACCCCAAGTTTCATCCCATTATTTCAGCTTGCGATAAAAATATTGACAATTCCCAGACCCAGGGCAGGTGTTCCCAGGATCCCACCTGAACCAGAGCTCCACTCTAATGGGGAGCTGTTGATGAGCAGCCCCTGGGAGCAGCTTTGAAACTCCTCAGCAGAGCTTTCACCTTGCCTGTGCCTGCTCAGTTTCCTGACAAGAGTGACAGAAGTCTTCCCAAAAATCCGATCTTTGCACCTCTCCCTTCTCCTCAGAGCCTGTGGCTCTGCCAGGGCTGAAAACGGCTCTGCTTTGACAGMATTTGTTCTTTACAAATCTGTTGGTTGTTCTTTTCTCTTGTGTTCTGTCTGTACAGAACTGGGGTGTTTTGTGTTTGGATCTGTGGAGAAGTTCATCATTCCCTGATTTATCTTTCTTCCTTGTGCCTGTAACTTTTCATCCTTGTGGAAAACACATCATCCCACTCTCAAAAACACGCACAGAACTGTGCTGAGGTTGGAGAACCATCTGAAGCAAAGGCAATTCCTTTAGGACAGGAAAATTTGGGAGCATTTGTGGACAATCCACTGATAATGACCTTTCCAGTGGGTGATCCCAATTAATCCTGTTGCTAACTGGAGCTTTCTCTCTCTTTGACTGCTGCTTCCCAAGGCCTGATGCCTGTTCCTGAACCATTTGAAATTTGTCTTCTCCCAGTTCCTGATCTCTCTTCCACACAGTATTTAATTTGTGTCTTGATCCCTGCTTTTCTTTCTGACAATCTGTGATATTCCACAATATTCCCATCAGCACTCACCTGTTTTTACCTTATTTAATATTTTTTCCCTTGCCACTTATTTAACCAAGCTGGTCATTCCTGGTTCTGCTCTCCATTTCTTTCCAGGCACAAATTTCACTTCCACCCTTGCTATCAGTTGATTTAAGACACCTTTATTCCTCCTGAGCTCCTCATCCTGCTCCAGGGCTTTGATCAGGAGCACTAATCAGCTCCCTGAAGTTCCCGGAGTCTCTGTGTCTTTGCTTTCCTCCTTCCCTCTCATTTAAGGATCATTAATTGCTGCCCTTCCTTGACCACACTTGGAGTGGAATTCTCTCCCTCTTCCCTTGTTAGGATCAAACAGGATCCCAGTGTCCTTCCTGTGGCTTTTCCTATATCTTAGTGGAATTATTCTGCATTAAAGCAGCCTGTGGAGCATTGAAACCCATGATCTCTGGAGACTTTAGACCCACAGCCTCTGGAGAACTGAGACACTGCTGCAGCCTTTGCCCAGGCTTTACCAGGATGTTTTAAACCCCAACTTCAGGATTTTGGGGGTTTCTTTTTGTGGTGTGTAGGAACAGAGAATTTTCTACCCCGTTCTCTCTGTGAGGGGAGTGTGGAGGTGCAAAGTCAGGGATCACAAAGGTCTCACATTTCCTTTTGCACTTGGAGGTTTTTAATATTCCTGCACTTTTCTGCCTTCTGAGTGCCTCTCCAGCCTCATGGCAGCACTAATTCCTTTTTCCCATCTGTGTGACTTCCAAAAAAAGTGACTTTCCAAAATCAAATCATATTTTTGGGCACCACTTGAGACTCTGAGTCCCTTCTATTTATTCCCCTCTCCCTCTGAACTGCTATAACGATGTTTTCAGGCTGGCCTGTCCTCTCCTRTTGCTGCAGTCCTGGTCTGTGTCCAGGTTTCCATCCCACAGGGAAATTCCTGGCAGACCCTCAGAGGCATGAACACTTTTGGAATCCTTGAATCCCACCTGGCTCCACGGGGATGCAGGGATGTGCCATGGCCTCTCCTGGATAAATCTCAGCCTTGCCCAAGTCAGCTGCTCCCTCGGGGTGCAGCACTGCCCAGAGGCACATCTGGAGCAGCTGTTCCTGCTGTGGGCACRTCTCCAGGACACAGCTGTGTGACACCAGCTTTAGTGGCCAGGCTGCAATGAGCCGTGAGGGAGGGTGTATCCAGTCTGAGGTGTCCTGCAGCCTCTCAGAGGGGCTTGGTAAGAGCGAGGCGGCTCCTCCAGGCGTGCTTTGTAACAGGAAAGGTTYTAATAAAGAGAAAAGTAGCAAACAGTGTCAAACAAAAAGCAAACAAGCTGAGCACAGGGAGAGCCCTCACACCGTGTRAGGCACCCCAGAAAAGCCACAAGGGGCTCTGTGCTGCCCTTTGGGTACCTCCTGGCTGGGGAGGTGTCCTTGGCAATTTGCTCAGCTGGAGAGGCAGCAGGTGCTGAGTTTCACTTCAGGTGACCCACGCGTGTCTGGGGCTGCCACTTGGGCAATCAGGAGAACAGAAACACCCGACTTCCTGGCTTCTTTACTCTTTATGTGAGCAAGGGGTGGAAGCCCAGTCCTTCCCTAACACAGAAAAGGGCTGTGACCCTGGGGGTGCATCCCTGTGGGACTCCCTGAAGGAGGGTGAGGCCCTTCCCAGGAGGATTGGCTTTCAAAGGCAAACATCCGGAGGTTGTCCTGCCTCTCCAGTTTCCATCTGATGCATTCAGTCATTTTCAGCTTTTCCAGAGCAGTTCCTTGCTAATTGTCCCACTGCTGATGTGATTCCAGCTGCCCAGGGAAAGCTGAGTCCATTGAGAGAGTGAGATGTCTGCCAAAGGGTTTTCCTGGGGATTCCCCACATCACTGGGCTGCAGATGCAGCACAAAGGGATCTGCAGGGTGATCCCAGGGGTAATTTGTGTTGGGATTCTGCAATGGGTTTAATCCTGTGCTGATCCATCATTTCCTGGTTTTGGGAAGAGGGCTGAGCTCAGCTCCTGCTGTTGGTGGCTCRTGGCCCTGGGAGCAGCTGGAATCCCTGCCCAGCACATGGATCCCAAAACCTGCATCCTCTGGGCTCAGCTGGGCTGGAGGATATCGGACACAGAGACTGGAGCCACGTAAGGAAGCAAAAATGAGCTCAGGAGGAGCTAAAGTCAGTGCAGGATTTGGACCATCAGGTCCACAGGCAGTCAAATATCTTGGATATTTTAAGGTTATTATGGGAAATGTTAGAAATGTGGAGTTTTTAAAAATTGTCTTCTGAACAACCCAGGATGTTCAGTTTTTGGAGCTTAGAGAACAGCAGGCTGCTTGTCTGGAAATGGATTTTTTCTGTCTCTCAGGTTATTTTTATGCCTTTTAATTTTGACGTTATTTTAACACCTAAGCCATCCTGTCTGTCTGTGTATTTGCATCCATGTCCATGGAGCACCTGGAATATTGAGGCTCCAACCCCACACTGGGCTTACAGACATTCCTGACGCCAAAACATTTTTATTACTCACTTTACCTCTAGTTAATTCTATCAGATAAAGCATGACCAGGCCAATTATTTTTATTTCATTAACAGAAAGGAGTGGGATCTCCTTAAGATAAAACATTTCTTTCTTGCACCTGAGGTTCTGCCCCCTTTTTATTTTTCTTTTTTTTTCCTGTAGAATACTTTTGGAATATCTCATGGAATTTGGGAAAACTGGGAGCCAGCTCTCTCAGGATCTTAGTTACTTCCTAGGCCTAATCTTTCAAAAGTTTATCACTAAAAGCCTTAATTAAACAAGAAATACCTGGAGAAGTTTAGCACAGGGAGCTCTAGGGAAGGGAATTTACTCCTCTGGAAAACCTGGAGGTGTTTACTCCGAGGTTTTACTCCATGCTCAATGTGTAGCTTGGACTTGAGGTGTAAACCTGCTCAAGGGGAGTGGGAACAGCYGAAAATCCCTGTTAAAATCAACAGGAATTTTGGGGTGGCTGTTTTTGGGGATGGCTTTGTGAAGAACCCCTTCCCTCCTGAGAGCGGAAACTCTCCCAAATTTCTGGGATGTGATTGTCTTGCACTGAGGAGTAAAGAGCTTTTATCCTTCTGGCAGAGCCATGAGGCAGGAAGTCAGGAACAGGGGTGTTTGTGACCTTTGCACTTCTCTTGGAGAGGTCACATCCATCTGATGTGTCTCACATTCCCTGTTTTTAAATGGAGCAGAGGATGCTGCATTTTCCACTGAGAAAGCTCTGAGGGCGTGGTTGGAGAGCTCCCATTATTCCAACAGGAAATATCCACTAGTGGAGCTGGAGCATTGGAAAAGGCTGAAAACAAAGGATAGAAATGCAATTCCTGTGTTCTCCTGGAAAACTGAGGAATCTTGCAGAGGGCTGTGCTGGCTCATGTGCTCAAGGTTTTGTTGATCCAAATTCAGGCCAGGAAATAGTTTTCCCCTGTTCCCTTTTGTTGCCTGTTTGTTTGGCTTCCTTCTTCTGGATGAGGTGTTGGAATTACCTCTGCCCCAGTCTTTTCCTAGAGGAAACAACTGCTTTGTTGGAGTTGGGAATTCCGTGCTCCCAACTTATTGCTTACCTGGTGCCCTGAGGCTTGAGCTGTGTCAGTCTTGGTTGGGATTTCCTGTCCTGTCTTTCCCACTGATTTTTCCCTGTGGATGATGCCCCTGCATATGAAATCAAGGAATCCTGAAACTACAAAAT
>CADDXX010000304.1:1057501-1068064 GCA_902810485.1 Alauda arvensis
TCTCCAGGTGAACAATCCCAATTCTCTGAGCCTTTCAAAGGTCCTCCAGCTGCTTCCACATCCAGCTGGATCTGCAGCTGGAATGACACTTCCATGGCTCACACGTGGGCACAGGGCTGAGGGGGCACATCTGGCCAAGGGGCCCTTCCTGGCCTCTGGCAACCCATGGGAAGGGAAGGGTGTAGGAATGCAGCTTTAGACCAGGCAGATATTTTTCTTTATAGGGAAAATACGTTTAGTTTTACCATAAAGACTTAAAAGGAAAGAGCTCTGGAAAGTTCTCTACACCCCAAGCTGCCATTGGCTCAGGGCCAGGGCAGAGATGTGGATGGGTCTCCATCTCTGTCTGTCACAATGGAACTGTTCCTTACTGGGCAGTGTGCCAAGGCACTGCCTCCACCAGTAACCATTTAAACCCCTGCACGAAGCCTTTCTGGGCTTTTTCAGGGGTGTTTACATGGTGCTACATCTCTGCACCTGTTACGGCTTATTCTTATTTTTATTGTACTCTTTATTATTTTCTCTTTCTATTGAATCTTTTTCTGTTACATGGCACCCTCTGAGGAAGTGGTCTCACTGTTATTAACCCATCTCTAGAGGGCAGGCCCCTCAGAGGTTCTGATGTAACTCCACGTGGCTCATTCCAACTCTGGCCACGTTATTACATCAGAAGGCARGGGAAGGGAAGGGAAGGCTGGGATGAATTTTTCATTTTCTTACTCATTAAATTGACTTTCTCTTCCATGAGGGTAATTACTGGTGACAGTTACACTGGAAGTGAATTTGCAGCTCAGCTCAAAGTCAGGAGTCCATCTCTGCTTCCTGATAACCCTCATATTTCCCTCAGCTAAAAAATACAGGATTTTTCCCTCTTGTTCCTCTTTTCCCATCAGCATCCCAGTGGTTTATTTGCTGCAGCTCCTCCTGAATGACTACAGATTGTTGTCACTACTGTAAGGTTGGAATTCTCTCATCTTGGGAATGATTGGAACCCTCCCGGTGCTGACACATCCAGGGAGAACTCTGCCAGAGTTCAGGAGTTTCCTCAAGACACCTCTGGCAACAGAGAGAGGGAAATACCCTTCCAGAACACAAGGAACCATCACACACCCCTAAAAATACCTGAAAATACTTGAATTCCCTCTATACATCATCCATGTGAACATTTAGCCTGGAAGAACACTCTGTCCAAAGGAAACAGCAGAAATTGTATTTAATTTTATCCACATCACGACTGATTAGAGCGTCCTGTGCTCCCAAGTTCCTGTGTTCCATGTGTAAGACCCCATCACAACCCTTGTCATTTCCCACCCCACAGATTCCCCTGTGCTCCCCCACCTTCTCTCCATCCCAGCCCAGCTCTGCCCAATCCTCACCAGTTTTGGGAGAGCTCCAGGATGTTCCTGTGGTCAGAAAATTCACTCCTGTCCTTGACAACTGCGAGAAATAATTGATGAGGGGCAGGGCTGAGATGTCCCAGTCCCTGCTCCCTTCCTGGCACTAGAGAAGGACACTTCCCACCTTTCTTTCCTCCATCCTTCCCAACCGAGGCTTTGAGAGAATTTCTCTAGGAAAACATGATTCCCTGGCTGGACGTGCCTTTTTCCTGCCCAAACAAGCTGCCAAACCAGGGMACCCTGACTCCAGRGCCATGGSAGTAAAATCTGACAAAGAAAGGATMTATTAAGTGTGAATTCCCAAAATTCCTTCTTTCCGTCTTCAGAGATGTTCCCTGGGGGTTTTCCCTGCTCCCTCTGCCCCCAGCGCTGCATGGCCAGGAGAACAAACCCAGGGTCCCAGGCCAGGAATATCCCTGCACAAAAGGGGGAAAGAACACAGCCCTGGAGCAGCTCCAACATTTCCTTCTCACCCAACCCAGGCTGGCTTCAGGTGGGAAAGGAGCGAGTAAAAATAACAACAAGAGGCAGAGGCAGGAAAAAAGGAATCCTGGATCAGGGCTTTGATCCCGCTCCCTGCCCTGCCTCCATTCAAGTGATGTCCCACTAATCCCTGCAGGGCAGAGCTCAGAGCTCAGCTCAGTTTAGTTCAGAGGAATCTCCCCAGCCGTTAGAAAATCAGATTTTCTTCCAATGGTTTTACACTTCCTGGGAAATCAGGTCAACAACCCCACGTTAAACATTCCACCTTGGCCTGGCTGTGTTTGTTTTTGCGATATTTTAGCAGCCAGCTCTTCATGAAATAGAAAATAAAAAACCCTTTGGCTTTCATTTTTYACAGGCTGGATTTAAGAAGTCCAAACCATCTTTGCTTTTCAGCTCTTTAATAAAGTTCTCACAGGACCTCTTTGTAGACAAAGGGAATTTTAAACTGGAGACTTTGCTTTGTTCCACTGAGTTTTGATATTTCCTGATGTTTTTGGCCCAGCTGGGAGATCTTCCAGGCAGAAGCCCTGGGTTTATTAATGGCTTAAAACTCTCTGTAATTTCCACAGTGGATCTGAAGGGAAAAACAGATTTTGGACCTTTTGGGGGTCTCATATCCAGCTTTAAAAATCTGATTCCATGTTTGTTCAACAGCAATAAACTTCCAGGGTTTTATGGAGCCATAAAAACACTCGAACTGCTCCCATTGATGGCCTGGGTGTAATTTACTGGGGGAGGCTTCCTCTCTAATGGGGCAGTGCCAGTGATTCAAGTTCCATTAGCTGGAAACAGCACAGCTCCATTTGCAGAATTCCCATCAATAATTCCTGGGCAAGGGAAGGACAGGAGGAGGGGGGATGGCAGGAATAGAAAGAAAAGGCCATTAATGCTTCACAAATGAGGAATTCAGGGAACCTCTCCTTGCAGGTGGGATTCAAATCCCATTTTCCTGCTTTATTTGAGCTGGAGCTGCGAGCACAGCTCGTGCTCCCTCCCTCACATTGCAAAGGCACAAAGGCATCCATGGAAAACACTGTCTCTGTGAGAATTCCCAGGGATTCAGACAGGCACTGGGCTCCCTGGAAGCTTTGGAGCAATAAATGAAATGTTGGAATGATTTACAGATCAGGAAATCTTTAGGAGCAAGGGCAGGGAGAGAAGAGCCATGCCCAGGTTCAGGATCCCTGACCAGGCTGGGATGGGAAGAGGCTGGGATGAGGCTGGGATGGGGCCGGGATGGGGATGGGAAGGGGCTGGGATGAGGCTGGGAAGGGGCTGGGGTATCCCAGCAGTAAAAGAGGGGTTGTAACAGCCTGCAAACCCCAAAACAGAGGGAACAGCCCCTTTTCCATCCCTCCTGCACCCAGAGGTGAAATGCCTGTGAGCTGAGTGTCCCTGGGGCTCTCTGCCATCCATCACCCTGGATTTTCAGGAGAAAACAAGACAGTCAATTAATTAATTAAATAACACCAAGTCCCTTTTTGGCAGAATTATCAAATGAAGGCTGGGCTATTAAGGCAAGACTGGAGGATGCTCCAGGATAATGCAGAACTGGGATAGATTTGTTATTATTTAYGTTATTGGCTGTGGATTGATGTGAKTTCAGRGCTCAAGGGCCACTTCACCCAGASAAGRSAATCCCAGTGCTGAGGGAGCAGCTCCCAGGCTGCAGCAGCTCCAGAAGCACCCAGGACTATTTTAACCCAGGACAAAAAAGTCTTGGAGTCAACACAGTGGCTCTTTAAAACACACTGGGTGAGTAAGTAACAATAAAAAAGAATATTTAGGTTAGAGGATAATGTTCCAAAAATGTCAAAGTGGCCATGAATAAATTTACCATGAAAAAAACCCAAAACCCCCAAACCACAATGGAATTATATCCTGGAATGATTTTCCAAACAAAACAGTAGGGGCAAGAAACTGAAATTGTTTTGAGGTGAGAAAAAAAGGAGGAAAGCTTGTAAAGCAGGCTATGGCTCAGCCTGGGGGGAAAAATGGAATTGGAGCTCTCTGTGACCCACCTTGGGCTGGAACAGGGAGAGGGGAGGGGAAGGAGGCAGCCTTGTTCCTGGCTGATTGTATTTATTTGTTCCCTGGATATTCTGGATTGTACACATGGCAAACTCAGCTGTCCTGACAAATATTCCTGTAGCCCTGCCTGCTCTGCTTGTAGCAGCACAGCTCCTGTAATGGAAAGAGGATTTATTTCCAAAGGCTTGATGTCCAAACTGGAATTGGACAAGGACTCGTGGGTTGTACCCACTTTGTTCAGCGCTGCTGGTTCAGCGTTCCTGGCTCAGGGAAAAGAGGGATCTGTATTCCTGCACATCCCAGGCCTTCATTCTTTCCCAGCACAATCCTGTCTTGCTGTGAGAAGCACGAGGTCATTTCCTTGGTGTTCCCAGGCAGCTTTACACGGAATGGAATTAGAGAAACCAATAAACTGGTATCTATGGGTAACGTTCCCTCCCTGCTTCATTTCCTGGAGTGGATGGCAGGAAATTCCCACTGCTCACAGAATGGGGAAATCATTCAGGGCAACAGCAACAGCAAAACAAATTCTCAACCTGGCCACACCCAGGGCACACCTGAGTGAAATGTTCCTGGAAAAGCTGTTCCAAGTCATCAGGAACTGCTGATATTCAGGGCGGAGTTAAGAAAAAGAAAAAAAAATGGGTTTAAATTCAAAAATGGGTGCTAAATTTTTAAATGGAAAATATTTCTTATTATGCCTCTCATTTTGAAATAGAGAATAAAATAAAAGGGATGGAAATAAGAGAGTAAAACAAAAGAACAGTCACCAAATCCTTGTCTGTGGTGCAGAAAGCAGAGGCCATACTGGAATTTTCACCAAATAAATGTCACCACCAGGATTTTGGAAAGGCCAGGAGAAGGCAGCAGGACTATCCAGAGGCAAAATGGGTACTGGAAATGCCAAAGGATCATCCAAATTTAGGGAAATAGGTGCCCAACAAAAACTAATGCCATGTCTGCAGCTGCTGTTACTGGGGAAGGGGTCAGGGAGGCTCCTGCTCCTTTCCTCAGAAGGGGACACATCAAAGCATCGTTCCCATCATGAAGGAGATCCTGGGGCAGATCCAAAGGTATTCACAACTCCCCCAGAGGAGGGATATTCTTCCCAGATACCTGAGGAATTCCCCTGGGGAATTGCCGCTTTAATAAGTGGTGGGAAAGCCAGAATGGAAAAATGCCTCAAGGCCAAGGTGGAATCACCAACGTGGTTCCCATTTCTAAAGAGGATCCAGGGTAAAGTTCAGAAAAATCCGGAGTGGCAGCACATCCCTAGCAGGTAATTGTGATCTAGAAGAGGATCTGTGGATAAATCAGGATAATGGGGAGAGTCCAGGGGGCTCTGTAAAGGGGAATGGCCCTTTAGAGTGTTTGGAAATGCAAGTCCTTTATGAGCTGGGTCTCCCTGATCCCTGTGTCCATGGGCTCCTCCAAAGGCATTCTACAAAGTCTTTCAACAAAAAGAAAAATAAAAATATCTTAAAGAAGTGAAGCTGCCATGGAATGAGGGGGAAGGTCCTCACATGGATAAAAAATTATTGAAAACAGAGAAAACACAGGCTGGGAATTAAATTATCAATGCTCACAGAGTGGAGGTGACTGGAATTCACTACGGGAATGAAATTAGAGGAAAATGTTGGAAATCTTTGTGACAACAAAAGGCAGCAAACCCACCCAGGGTGCAGGTTCCTGCTCCCACTGTGAGGTTCTGCTCCTCTTTTCTGCTCCTTTTCTCTGCCAAAAAGGTGGGACAGGACTTGAACTGATCAAACAGCAGCAGATGGGATTAAATGGATTCACAAATGTGTGAGTTCTTATACCAGAAACAGCAACAAACACCAGGATTCTGCATCCTGAAGGGGTCTGGATTAGGGAAGGGAGAGGTGAGATGGATCTCTACAAACCCATGGCATGAAGGGAATGGCCAGCTCAGAAATAATTGGGTTAATTGTCCATTTTCTCTTCCATTGTGGGGTACCCTCAGGGAGGGAAGGGAGGGAGGGAGGGAGGAAGGGAGGAAGGGAATTTTCTGGGTAATGGAGGAATTTCCCAACAGCCTGGGCAGGTTCTGCTGTGGAATTCCACCTTCACCTCAGCAGAGCTGGAGCTGCAGGGAAGGTGCCAATGTCCCACCTGTTCCTTATCATCCATGGAACTCCTTTAGGAGGGACAACCCCTGCTGCCAGCCCCTCCTGACACACTCAGGCCCTCGCAGGAGGTGATCACTGACAGCAGATGCTGCTCCTCAGAGCAGGTTTTCTGTCACCACTGACAAAATCAAGTCTAGAATCACCCAAGAATTGGTACCACCGTGAGCTCTCTGCTGTCTTTTGAGGGAAATGCCTCTAATCCAACAAGCTGAGTTTAGTTAAACCAGAGCTGTGCAGAGCAGGGGAGGACAGTGTCTGCACAGAAACCAAAAAGGAAAATATCCTCCCTTCTTGGTCTTCAATAACTTCAATAGTTACAGCAAAGGTCTGAGCTCTCCAGCAGATCCTTCACACACTGATCCCTGCATGGGAAAATCTGCTTGGAAATAACCCCTCCAATGGACACAACCCCTGTAAAGTGTCTTTAATGATTCCTGCCATGTGGAGGTGAAAAAGGTTCAGATCAAGGCATTGCAGTGAACTCCATTGCATCCCCTTTAAGGAGGAGTTGCCCACACCAGCCAGGAGTCTCCAGGGAATAACAGGATACCGCAGTGCCCATGGTTAGGAAGAGCTGGATGTTTCCTGAGTGGGATGAAGCTGGCCAGGCATGCCAGGCAATGCTCTTTGGATACAGAGGCTCATCCCAGGCCTCCAGGGATGGCAAAGGACCCAGTAACAAGGCCCTTATTTTATCAGGCTTTGCATCTATGCAACAGGACACATCCCAGCAGGGAAATGATCTCCAGCTGGGATGGACTGAGTTTTATTGACTGAATCCTCTGCTCCAAATTTCCTGTCAAATTCTTGTCTTGATTCCCAGCCTGAGTCCTAACCTAGTTCCTTCTCACTGCCTGGGATGCACTGGAGGCTGGGTTTGGCACAAACATCTTCTAAAACTGCACTTAAAGCACAAATAACAACTTGGAAATGAAAGTTGAGTGCTTGTTGCTCCCAGGATCTTTGCTTTGCTGAGATCTTTCCAGAAATTTTCACTCTGGGCACTCTCAGGTCCTGCTCTGTAGGGTGCAGTGCTCACCTAAGGATTGTAAGGATGCTTCCAAGTTTTCCAGCACACTGCTCTCTCTCCCGGCACTCATCTCTTCCTGGAGCCCAAGCTGTTTTTTCCCTTGTTTTGGAGTATTGCACAACATTCCATGGAGTGTGAAGGGAATGAGATGGGAACACACCAAGGACCCTTCTCATGGCTACCTGAGCCGGGAAGAATTGAGCCACCTCTGCCTTCAGCCTCCCCCTGCCAGAACCCCAGAGCAGCTCAATGGAAGCTCCTGTTCCAAATCCTGGGATCATTAAAGATGGATCAGCACCTGCTGATCATCTCAGCCCTGTAACTGCTCCAAGAGTTCCTAATGAGGGGGGATTTCTAAACCAGGACACAAACATCCCATACAAATTGTCCATTAAAGCCCTGGAGAAGACACTGGTGGTCATGGCTGGGATTCTCCTGGTGAGTTTTTTCCCTTATTTTGGAGTACTGGACAACATTCCATGGTGTTTCAAGGATGTGGGACCTTCCCAACCAATACCTGGTTGCCTGAGACAGGAGGAATTGGCCCCTTGAACCCCTCTGCTTCCAGCCCTGCCAGAGCCCCAGAGCAGATCAATGGAAGCCCCTGTTGCAAATGCTGGGGTCATTAAAGATGGATCAGTGTCTGCTTTTATCCCAAGAATTCCTAATGAGGGAGAATTTCCAAACCAAGACATAATTATGCTGTAGAATTTGTCCATTAAAGCCCTGGAAAAGATCCTGGTGATCATGGCTGGGATTCTCTGGGGAGACTGGGAGTCTTCTGGCAATTGCTGAACCCAGCCCTGGAGCCTCCCAGAGGCAGATTTGGTTTCATTTCATCATTAAGCATGGCCAGGTGCAGAAGGAGACACCAAAACTTTTGGCAAACACGACGAGAACCTGTGCCAACCCTGGCAGCACCAGGACAAAGCACCCAGTGTCCCATTAATGTCACAATTCCTACATCAGCAACGAGGTTTGTGAGCAGCCTTTGCCAAAGGGGCCAACCCTCCTGCTGTCTGCACACAAACCCTGCCTCTCTGCCCCCCCAAATCCAAGCTTTCCATGGAATCTCCCCAGCCCAGGGATAAAAAGACTGGGGGGTGATCAGCAAATAGATAAACGCAGGATTAGTTGGTTATTTTACATCTCACGGGGCGATGATGGGATTAATCTTGGAAAAGTGCTTTTAGTCAAGTGAAAAATTGAAGCTAGAAGAGTGAGCAGCAATACAATTATTGGGAAACTTGGGAAATGAGTTTTTATGAAACACAGAAGGAATTCAATACATTCTGGCTATCAAAAAAAAAAAAAAGACAAGGCTGAAAAACGATTTGTTATGTGATGTGTAAACAGGCTCGGGGGGAAGGACGTGGGAATGCGCTCTGTGGAGCACCAGCAAAGTGACCAGCAGTGGGTGGTGAAGCAGCACAAATTCAAATTAAAAATGGAAGTTGTCTTGGTTTGGAAAGACAGGTGTCTGCCAGGGAAAAGCCAGAGCCTCCCTTCCAATGGAGAATGTAAACCCCCTCCCTCTGAATAATTATAGATATGAAATTAAGGGGCCTTCAGGCAAAGATATGGGAATAGGAGTAACAGTTCTTTACGAGGAATATTAAAAATAAAAATGTAGTAGTACAAAAGCAAAACAAATAGGAAACACTGACAGAGTCAGAATATGACCTGACACCCTGTTGGCACCAGTCCAATAAAGTCCTCCTGGAGTGATAAATGTGGTTCTGTTGGAGCAGAGATGATCCTCCAGAAGGGTGTAGTTTCCTTCTGAAGGTCCAGTGGTGATGAGATGGGTCTGGTCTTCTTCTGGGAATCCAGAGCAAACAGGCTGTGCTGCTGTTCTGACTCTCAGGTTTTATCCAGGTGGGAATGCTTGGCTCCTCCCACTGGGTGGAGCATCTCCCAATGGGATGATGCCGTGAGCCTTAATGGCCCATTAACAGCAGAGATCCCCCTGAAGGGAGGATAGGTGTGGAAGAGATAAAAAAACACCTTCCCAACCCATTTCAACAGACGGCAAATAGAATACAGACTTCTGCTCACATCTTGCATTGCAACCCAAGACAAAAGGACAAAAAATGGGAACGGTTCCTGAAGGGCCACAAGTGCAGACCCCAGCTCCTCCAATAAAATCCAGATGTTGTTTGCAAGACATAATATAATATAATAATAATATATATTATATACATAATATAATAATTTGTGTTTGAATAAACACAAATTATCAGGCTCATTCCACACTTAACAGGGAAAAAAAAATCTCCATCCACAAAACGAGTTTAAATATCACAGTGGTCCTTTCAGGCCCAACGTTCTGTGTTTGGTATCAAAGTGTTGTGTTCAAGGAATGCTGACACAGCTCATTCCAGCAGGCAGCACTTGGAAAATGCCACATCAGGGGAATGGCCTTTTATGACATTGGCTCGGCCCTCCTGGGAGTGAGGGCATCAACAAGACCATGGAATCAGAACCTTCAGCACCATCCCATCCCACCCCTGCCATGGGCAGGGACACCTCCCACTGTCCCAGGCTGCTCCAAGCCCTGTCCAGCCTGGCCTTGGGCACTGCCAGGGATCCAGGGACAGCCACAGCTGCTCTGGGCACCCTGTGCCAGGGCCTGCCCACCCTCGCAGGGAGCAATTCCTTTCCAATATCCCATCCATCCCTGCCCCCTGGCAGTGGGAAGCCATTCCCTGTGTCCTGTCCCTCCATCCCTTGTCCCCAGTCCCTCTCCACCTTTCCTGTAGGTTCCCAGAAAGCCACACTCCTAAGCCTAAGCCTAAACTGCTCTCTCTGTTTTCCTTACCCCACTGGAGCTTTTTTTCCTGGATCTGGTTTCTCCTTTCCAAGGACAGTGACAGCTTTGGTGCCCCTGGAATGAACCAAGATCACTCCACCCAAAATCTGCCGCTGCATTTTCTCCTGACAGCACCTCCAGGTTCTGCTCAGTGGGAAATTTGACTTTTTCACCTTTTGTTTGGTCTCAGTTGGGATCTGAGTGTTCAAAGGGAATTAAATACTTCAAAATCACATGAACCCAGAATCAAACTGGGTGTGGCTGCTGGGAATAAACTTCCCAGCATTCCTGCTGCTGAAGATTTCTTTCAATTTGGTTGAAGCATCCAAAAATATTTCTCAGGATTCCGTTCAACCTGAATTTTCTTTCCCCCCACCCTATCTTGCAAGGGCTGAAGAATTTCATCCCCTGCTCAGCACACCTTGGAGGGGAGAGTGAGAACCCCCCTCCACCACCACACTTTCATCCCATGGAAATATTGCACTACAGAGAAATGGAGCTTTATAATAAGTCAGTCTTATAAGTCAATTCCTTGGAAAGGAAATATTTCTTACAGCTGAAAATGTTTCCTCCTGCCAGAGCCTTTGACTTTGTGGGAAGAACCCTTGAGCTGAGCTTTAGCTTCCCTCACTCACTGGATCAAGTTAAATAATGCTG
>CADDXX010000305.1:0-29771 GCA_902810485.1 Alauda arvensis
AGCAGAAGTGTTCTGATGACTTTGATTTCAGAGCAATTAAAAATGCCTGGTTTAGTTCAATGATGGGCTATCACTGAAATTTCAGTTTGATCTCTGAAACTACAAGAGGGAGAGAAGGCAAAGGAAARGCAGAGARTGGAAAAAAMCTASTTTCTTTTAAACAAACAGTTTTCAGGAGACACTCCTCTGCTTAGCATCCAAAAAAGCATTAGATTATTCTACAAAATCTAACCTGTCTGCTTTCTTTCCCCACAAGTAATACATGTCAAATTGGCTCCACTGTAGAAGCAATATTATTTTGTCCAGTGAGTCTCTGTGTACATTAATTGTCCCATTAGATTCAACTTACTGAGCCAATGCCAGCCATTAATGTCAGCAGTGAAGCAGCAACTCTCTTTTCCACTTCATTCTGAGCCCCTTCTCTCTCTGGACAGAGGGCATCCAACTCATCTATAAATATAATTGAGGGGTGACTGAGGGGAAAAAAATAAAGGACAAAAATGTTAAGGTGCTTGGGAAGATTTAAAACACTAAGGCAGAGGAAAGCTGTTCATGGAAAACATCCTACAGAAACTAACAAGCATCCCACTCCTTTAGGTAACTAGAAGTTTCAATCTTGCATGCAGTGTTACTCAGAGAGAAAACTGAAAGGAGTAATATATTTGACAACTGATACCTTCAGCATGCAATAGTCTTTTGCTACTGGACTCTGAACACCAGTCACGTGGAAGTCACAAGTCTGCCTCAGCCAGGTCTAACCAATTCGGGCAAGATGCCACCCCACCCCAGAGGAATACTACATCCAGTACCAACACCAACTCATTTAGAGCTGGCCTCCAAAGATAAAAAAACTAGAGGAAAATCTGGATCCAGGTGAAACTGTGGCTTCATGGTTCCATCTGCTGAAATAAGCACGATGCACTAATGACACAGGTTGAGCCATTTGGCACCATTCCTAACAGCCCCTTTAAAAGGGCAGTGTCCAAAAGGATTTAAGAGGTAYCCTAAAATTTCACTGCTTTCCTCCTAGCTAAGCTCTACACAATCAAATTTATTTCCTTTTAAAAAGCATTGGATGAAAAAGGTCACAATTCAAAGCTCCTTGCAAATATTTTTCTTTTAAGAACACTGAGGCTAGAACCAATACTACAAATGAAATTCTCCAAAGGAACGTGCCAGAGAGAAGCCTCAGTGAATATCTGATGTAACCTCGAATMAGACTCCCCATAAAACCTGTGAGAAAGAAAATATTTTAATAAAAACTTGGGRCTTTTGTYTTTTCCAGGCAACTTGGGAAATCACTGCTCAGAAGTTACAAAAAGCCACAACACACACTTTCAAGGTCCTGAAGTCTAGGCAAGCCTACAATGATCTTTTTTTCCACAAGGACCAGAAATTAAGGTGAAATGGGGCACAGGCAAAGTTTGATTAGAGATAAAGGGAACTGCTTTGGTTTTTGTTTTTTTTTTTCTGTATCATACAAGATTTCTTGAGGATCAAGGCAGCTTCCTCTGTCTTCTACTTGTGAGTCTGAATACAGCACATGCAACTTAACTGCATAAACCATGAAGAGAAGTTTGAGAAATGCACTACTGTGAATTGAATTATATTTTTCCTCCAAATCTTAATAGTACACACAGGAAGCCAAGGACTGAAGATATACAACAGCATATGGCTTAACCACAGCTCCTGTCCCGTGCAATATTTTAACCAAATCTAGCATCCTTAAGTTGTATCAAATACTTTAACCAAATCTTGCACAATAAGCAAATGATTGTGGTCAGTATTTAAAAGAAAAGCAAGAATAGCTGAATGTTTTTCAAGGCAAAAGGAGACTCTTTTCCTGACAAAAACATCACACAGCAACATAGCCAGAAGGATTACAAAGATAATTCATCTCCATTAACAGTGCTTTCTCCATTCATTCTTAAACATAGTTGCACTCAAATCTTTGGTCATTGAAATGAAATTTATGATGATAGATTGCCAGTCCAGCATCAAAATCTTGCATGGGCTTCAGCACAAATTTGACAACCCATGTCATCTGAACCCAACTAATGGAATCTGTCAATATTACACATCAAATCCAATGCACAAGGAATAAAGTAGAAGAAAAGAGTCAAATTCTAAATTTCTCAAAGCACTCGTTTCAATTCCTACAAGGAGCAATGGCTGGAGAAGTTCTGGAGTGGTCAAATGTGCTGTCCAGATTTGGATCGCCTCCTTTGCCTCCACACGGATAGACAAAAGTTACTCCTCTATATGGGAAACATTTTATACCGTGTGTATAACTACAGGATGGCTTGAAAGCACTTTTCTCTTGAATTCTTACAGCTCTGCAGGCAGTACAGTTATTGATACAGGATGGCCTCGTTACCAAAATGAGAAAGGAAAGATTCAGTCCTCGGTAAAAGTACGATTTTAAAAGTGACTGTGTCTCTGCATGTCAGTTTTCAGTCCCATAGCTTGGCTGAGCAAATGAACAATTAGGAAAATCTACGGAGAATTTTCAGATGTTTAAAAATTTATTCAGAGACAGGTAAGAGGCATACTTGTTTCTTGTTATTTCAGCCATTAGCAGAAGAAGGGTAATGTTGTCTAAGTACTGAGGGTTTCTAGCGTCATCCTAAAAGCAAGTGCAATGTAAGACATGCTGCATATAGACCCACCAAGAATTCTTTCAGCTAATCCCATTCCTTTACTGGAAAATGAACAGAGAAGTAGCTCTGTTAAGGAAAGAAAAATCTAATTGAAGTAAAGAGATGTAAAGCATGGTGCAGCATTAGTAGCTGTATGCCAGTCCAAATGAAACTGCTGACTGTAACTCCCTCTTATATATTGCAGTCCAATGGGTTCCCAGTGAGGTCTTGCTATAAAGAAGCTCAGCTAATGCCCTTCTTGTTTTCCACTTCCACTGCTTTCAGGGCAGCTTTCAAGAAATACTGCCAAATATCCATACCTAAGAAGGCACTCCAACATGTCTTCAGGCTTCTCTCCCAAATAATTCTTTAGCTTTCTTATTCTTTTAGTCTCAGCACTGAAGCCTTTTAAAAATTTATCTCACTTACTGTACCTGATTTTCAGCCAAAGTCTCTGATTTTCTCTCCCCGCTTCACTAGATCATTGKCATCTCCTTGTCAAGAAGCCAGAAAAAAACATTTTTATTTTTGCAGGTTACTTCAAATTCTAAAAACTCCTCAGAGCTGAAATTCTTGTCAGTCTTTCATGCATTTCAATTTCACTTATTCTCATTTATGCTACACCCTCTTCCTTTTTTCTTTCAAGCTTTCCTTTCCTTTACAATCCTTTTCTTTATGACTTTTCCTGCATTCTCCTTCACTATATAGATGCAGAGAGAATGGTTTTTGCCMCACCGCAAGCCCAGCAACTGAGTCTCAGCCCAGGTAGTTCAGCTGAGCTCCATCATTATTTGGTCTGGCTACTCTCTTCCATTCCATAATAAAAGAAGTCAGGGAGTTAGGCCACAGCCTACAGCAACTATTATCTGCTGGTTTTGTTCTCTGAAAAGAGATCACTGAGAAAGCTAAATAGAGAATTTCACCTGGAACTGTAAGGGCAAAAGGTAGAGCGAGATATATGTCTCTCTGTGAATAAAACTGGGGCCACCTTTAAACCAATAATAAAAATTTTCCTGGTGCAATGTCSTAGCATCCTGAGTCATTCAAGGACTGTAACACAGCAATGTAACAGATTCTGAGAGGCCTCAAAATAATGAAATACTTCTGGTCTGATACATTTATTATTAAGTGCTTGTACACTGAATGTATTCTTAGCAGACTCAGTTGAGTGAAATGAATTCTCAAAAAGCTACAAATCCTGCAGTGGAGTCCCAATAGAAAGTTGAGAAAAGCAGATAGAAGAAAAACAACATTGGAAATCTATGTGACTTATGCCTTATGCCCACTTTACAGATTTGATCTAATACAAAAGGTCTGGCAACAAAGAAGGGCTGGGAACAACCTCAGTGGGGGCCCTCACATGAACGCGTGTGTTTACTCATCCAGGTTTATTCCAAATGTACTTGAGAACGGAACTAGGGTCACCTAGCTGCTGCCAGGAGTTGGTAACAAATGATCTGTTCAAATACTGAGAGCCTCTCTGGTCAAATGGGATAAAGGTTTGTTGTTTTATAGGAGGTTTACTCCTGTGAATAGTGTGACTGAATAAACAGTACTTAGCTTTAGAAAACCTGGGATGATCAATAACCTTGTTGCTGCAAAGGAGAGAAACAAAGATGTAGAAATTGCATTAATTACTCCTCTTATATCCCAGAACACTTCAGAAGACTGCATGATGGAAGGCAAAAAATAGAAGTTTCTGTCCCACCAAGCTCACCAGCATACAGCCAAAGGTCTAAGTATCAACAAATATGTGTAAGGAGACAACAAAAGGCTGAGAAATGCACTTGCACCAGAAAGTGGTATCAAGATCTGTTGCAAAAGATCTGTGGCCTTGGAAATGTTTCTGCCTTCACAACCTTGCAGAGTAAGACATTCCTATATTAGGGCTTATGAAGATCAGCATTTCTGGCCTGCTTCCTAATATGGTAAGGAATTGTAAGGATTTGAAGATAAACATAAAATGTAATAGCTCTTAAATCAGTAAAACTCATGTCATTGCTCTTTTCAGTATGATGGATCCAGTATGCTTTCAAGTTTTTCTTCATTCATGTTCTTATTTCTCAAAAATTCATCGTTAGATTTGCAGATAGTCATAGAATGGCTTGGGTAGAAGGGATCTGAAAGATCACCCAGTTCCAACTCCTGCCTTGCTTCCACCATGGTCGGGGATGCCAACCATTGGAACAGGTTGCTTAGGGCCCCATCCAACCTGGCCTGGAACACTTACAGGGCTGGAGCAAGAGATATTATGCAGCATCAAAACAGTAGTTTCAAAAAAAACCAACCAACCAAACAAACAAAAAAAAAAAAACACCCCACAAAAAAACCACAAAAACAAAACAAACAAACAAAAAAGACCACAAACCACAAAAAACCTGGCTTTTTAAAACATTCAGAGGTCTTCATTGGGTCCAAAAATGACATGGCAGACCTATATAAAATTAGCTGACCTATACACAACTTGAAGGCAATTGCTCAGAGTTTAGCTAGGTACGTATCAGCTAGATCATCTCTGAAAGACAAGAGAATGAATAGCTTTGAAGTAAAAGATACGTTAGTAAGGGGATGATACTAGAGACAGTCTTAGGGAAGAGAAACAGGTAGTTTGCCTCATCAACAGAGAAGTTATGGAGGAGATTTATTGTGATATGCCATAAAAACGAGTAACGCTACTGCTGAGTCCACAGTTTTATTTGAGACTAAAGAATGTCTGGTGTCCAAAAGCTTGTCTACTTTCTTCTACTAAATCAGCTGATATAGTAAAGACCTCTACTTGTGATTTCTGTTTCTTATGTCCTGCTGTATTGTCCATGGTCATGTTTCAATGTCACAGACATCATATTGAAGTAAGGGGAATTCCACAGCTCGCTCCCCCACATGCTGCCACCGGCAGAAAAACTCTGTTTGTACCAGCCATGATTAGCTGTGAAAAGACACTTGGACACAGGTCTTTAAAGGATCTGATGAGCAGTTACAAAACAAGAATTAAAGAGATTTCCCTATCAGAGTTATATAATATAAGCAGCTCATAAAAAACTAGATCAAAAATTGGAAGACCCTTACCTCAATATATAGTTCATTGTCCTGTTTATCATCTTAATAGTTTAATGGCCACATTCTCCAGCATGACTCTGCAGTGTATAAGAGCACTCTTACTGATTATCTGACAACTCGCAGTCCTTTCACCTATCACAGATGTCCCAAGTTGCTACTCCTGCTGCTGCCTYGTTCTTGCTCTTTTGCTCTTCTTTCACTTCTCATCTGGATCAATGCATAGCTTTGATCTGTCTTAACTCTCCAAGTGCACTTACAAAGCAATACGAAASAGAAAAACAGTGTATAAATATAATTATTAGGAAAATGCAGTGCTTTTCTCTAAGAGAAATGCTTCATTTCTCTTACTTCAGAATAAAACTCTTGTCATCTCTAATACAAGTAATCACAAAAGGGTGTCATTACAAGTTTCCATATAATATTTGAAGGCTACCAGTGGCTCTTCATATACCTAAGATGCTAGAAAGAAGAAACACATTATTTTAAGTGAAGTTACAGACATTAAATGTGCTAGGGATGAAGAAGATAATGGAGCCAAAACATTTTCTACTATGCTGTTCATAATTGTCACTGGCTACATAGAGAGAGGTTTATTCTTTGCTGTACCTTTTTTTCCAATTAAAACACATTTCCTCAACATCTATTGGCATAAATGATTCTGTGCTTTATCCAAATGGGCTTCTTGAACATAACCTTTATCGATGGTAAGTGCTTAATAACTAAAAGCTAAATGTAATGGTGTCTCAGCTGGACCATTATACCCATTAAACCTTTAAATAAAACAACTTTCAACTTATATAGAAAGTGGATGTTTGTAGTCTTTTTTTTTTTAAGCAAGAATCATGCCACAAATAATTCTGTACTATAGCAAAAAAAAAAAAAAAAAAAAAAAAAAAAAAAAAAAAAAAAAAAAAAAAAAAACAAACTAAAAAAAAGAATTAAAAGAAAAATACTGGCTAGGAATTCCTACTGACAAAATTTTTATTCCTTTTGTAATAGAGAATACAGGAATAAAATCCAGAAGCTTCATGGCAATTGCCCCTATGGGATCTAAAATATTCAGAACATCCCTTGATAATGGTTATTAGAATATATGGGATCCTTTAAATAATAAAAAAAATGCCTTAAACTTTTCCTGAAACACTAAAAATTTTACTTTAAGATTAAAAATTTCACTCAGTACCAGAAGGTACTGAGGAATGCAGAACGAGAAAGTTCTGTAGCCTTGATTTAGTGCTGACAAAATGCTAAAGTTAACCCATAAAGTTCATTTCATACCTAAGGTGTTATAGTCAGAAGCATCACAGGGCTTCTAAAAAAATTAAATAATCRTGGAAAATATAAATTCAGCCACAAAAATAGTACTGAAAAACTCTAAGGTGCGGCGACACTAAGGTTCAAAGTGCACTCAAATCCACCTGCTTCATATCCTAAGTGTCACCCACAAGAGCTATATCAGTGTAAACTGCTATACTAAACTGATCTTCATAGGCAATAGGCTGCATCAAAATATAAACAGTCACTAGCAAAAGTKTGAGAAAAAAGCAAACAGAGCTTATGCCTTCTTACTGTGTCAGTCATGGATTTAAAAAAAAACAAACCAAGTGTCCTTCCATCCCCAGTTAGTCATAGCTATTAAATTTATCTTCCTATGAGCAACTAATGTAAAGAATGCAGGGCATGGGTAATGTGACTGCTGTTGCCCAGCCCCGTGAACAGAACTGCTGCATCTGCATTGTGAACAAGCTGGAAGCTGTGGGGAAACATTGATGAAAATCCTGATAAAAGACAATGAAAAAATAACCGGACTGTACAGTGAGAAAAGCATGAGTGTTGTTTCAATGTTTGCAAAGGATAAATAATGCTGTGGCCTGAATGAACTATGCAGCTGGAAAATCATCACTGAGCCACACCTGATACACATGGACCGATGAATAARAGAAGGCGTCAAACTACTTTTGTCTAGCTTTCYAACATAGTCCCAAAATATTTTTAAGAAACCCATTTCATACAGCATATACTCTCAGGCAGTTATGTTTGACAGCTATTGTCACTATGAGAGAGCGTAAAATTAAGGATTGCTCTTTTATAGTCTAGACATTTTCTTGGAATGATACACTTGAGATAGCAAACGTAGGTTCACATAATTCAGCCCTGAGGTCAGGGGTGGAACTTGTTACRCCATAGATCTGTACTGCTGATGTTCTGTGGAGTCCTGAGGAAACAGCACAACAAAGAGGCAGTGTTACCCAAACTGATGGAGTCACACTGAAACAATTTCTTTGAGGTCAGTTAAAATGACCTCCCAAGCAATGCTGCTCTTGCCTCATGATAGCAGAAATTGCAAACTATCTGCCCATTTAATCTAAATGAGTCCTATGATCTCTTCAGTAAAAATGAATGTAGCAATGGTTAAATGCTCAGAGATGAGGAACTAATGCTTATGTAGATTTTTGACAACTATAATTGATGAACATTACTGTTAGTGCATCATCTCCATGTAATAGTCTAGTCCTACACAAAGACTCTGACTTTGTTTAGTTCAAAGAGGAAGCTAAGGGGCAACCTCAGTGCTCCCTGCAGGTTCCTGAGGAGGGGGTGTGGAGGGGAAGGTGCTGGGCTCTTCTCCCTGGGAGCCAGGGACAGAATGCCTGAGAATGCCTCAAAGCTTTCCCAGGGGAGACTCAGACTAGACATTATTAAGGAAGCATTTCTTTACCAACAGAGTGGTGAAAYGCTGGAACCGGCTTCCTAAAAGATGGTTGATGCCCCGGGTATGTCAGTATTTAGAGGCATTTGGATTGTGCCCTTAATAATATGCTTTAACAATGTTTCAGCCCTGAAGTGGCCAGGCAATTGAACTAGATGATCAGTGTAGATCCTTTCCAAATGAATCATTCTATTCTATTCTATTCTATTCTATTCTATTCTATTCTATTCTATTCTATTCTATTCTATTCTATTCTATTCTATTCTATTCTATTCTATTCTNATTCTATTCTATTCTATTCTATTCTATTCTATTCTATTCTATTCTATTCTATTCTATTCTATTCTATTCTATCCTATCCTATTCTATTCTATTCTATTCTATCCTATTCCTATTCCTATTCCTATTCCTATTCCTATTCCTATTCCTATTCCTATTCCTATTCCTATTTCTATTCCAGATGCTATTATACTTCTTTAGCTAGGGAAGAGGTTAAAGCTTCTAAACTTGGTGATACTAAGGTTTTTCAAAAGGGAGTAACTGTATTCGCTTAACAGTAACCATAAATTCCATTCTCAAGATATCACCCTGATTTTTWAAAAAAATGTGTTTCTGCATGGGACTAACCCTAAATTACTTGGCCTAGCCTGGAGGAAGTACTAGCTTGAAATTCAACAAAAATCTAGCATGGAACAGAAGCATTGCTATAAAATCACTAAGTAAATTGGTGGAAGTATTGCCACTACTTCTTCTCAAATCCCTGCTAAAATTTCTCGAGAACTTTGCATCTCCAGGAATTTTATCACCTGCTAGTTTTTTAAGCTCTAAGAGTTTTAGCACTTCCTGTAGTAAGGAAGAACATACATGTTCAGATGAGATACTAGAATTTTTCTATTTTGAGAGAGTTTAAAATTCTGGTCTGTGGAGGTAAGAAATTATGAGAGTTGTTGCCTACTGAGTTAGAATACAAATGGAATTTGGATACATGACTACAACTCCCCTGTACAAATAGAGAGCAAGATAGTGTTTTTACTGTTTCAAGTCAAGTGGTAAAGAGAGGAAAAATTCAAAGAAATACATAGCTGTCCTGCCTGTCCTTATTGCCATGGCAAATGATGAGTGGAACTGGTAACCCTGCTTTCTGCTCTCAGCCACATGTCCTGATCAGTAGGTCTTGTGGCCTCCCATCCCAAAAGAATCACTAGCAAAGGGGAGCAGGYAAAGATGAAGCAGAGGGAAGTTAGGAGAAAAACACACATACATCTGCTTTGTTTAGCCTATTTGCCAAAGGAAAGGAGGCTTATAAATCAGTTGTATGTGGTTCTATATTCTTCTGCGATAATTAAACCTTTTCATTAAGTGTAAGAAAGCAGCAGGAGGTCTCAGCATTAGAACTTTTTAACAGTCTTGTAAAGACTGGTGAGAGAGGTAACAATTTCTCCAATGAGAAATAAAGGTTAACCCTAACCAATTTTCTTCTTAATAGATGCCAAGTTAATCACGCAACCAAGAGAACAGCTTCTACTGTAGATTGCTTGCATTGCAGATCACTGAAAATGAACCCAAAAGACAACACAAGAGAAACTGAGACCTACACACTCCACTGCTTATAGGAATGTTTATTTTATTGTGCTAGCTAGAAGAAATTATAAGAATTCCTCAATACACTAAACATCTGCTCAGTGCGATGTGTTAAGTAACATGAATCAAGCAGATTATAGAGCCTAGCTTTCTAGAAGACTATCACATTTATGTAGCAGGTGGATTTTTATTTTTTTTTTAAGAAAACAAGGCCAGAATTATAATTGGCTCTGGAATGGGCAAAAATAATATCCAATAGGAACGGAGAATGCGAAATGCTGAAAAAAGTGGGAGTGACAACATAATATTTTGATTATTCAAATAGAAACATGAAAGCCTTTTCAGTCCTGTTGGAGTAAGTTGCATTACATTGAAATCCTAGCACTAGGAAAATTTTGCCAAATTTTTAAATTCTATGCAGACTACTCTAAGTACTCCAGTAACTGTTCAGTCTAGCTTCACAGTAAGGTCAAAACAGAAGGGGTTCAAAAAGAGGAGGGGATGACCCAGAACAGTTTATGTCATCAGGGAAGTTTGTGACAACTTCAGGGCAACACAGAGATTGCTGGACAAAAATGAAATCAAATCTCTCAATACAGTCTTGAATTGGGCTACATTCTTTTCATCTGTCTATGCACTTCACACCATTGAGGCCTCTTTCCTAACCAGACAGATTACTGTTTTGATGTTCTAAAAACAGAATTGCAGTACTTTAAACTTGGACTGGATACACGAATTAACTCTTCTGGGTTGCTTTAAAAATTTTTTTTCCTCCRGATTTTGCAGAGGCAGAAATAACGTTCAATTCTGAAACCTTCTCTCTACCAAGTTTTATTTACTTAATAGTTGSACTCAACTGTGCACATTTGCAAAATTATTAAGTGTAATTAATTTAAGTGGCTAATCATGTACTTTACAAATTTATTCTAAACAGTCCTATTACAGGGATGGCAATTTCTGTTACAGCTATGTAAATCCTAACTATATTTCAAAGCTACTCCTTAGTACTTGKTGTTTTGAAATGTCTTTTTAATTATATTATAAACAAGTTCCTATTAAAATAACAGTATTAGTCATTAAAAATAGGACATTCTATAATGTATAATGGTAATTGAACTTCTGTGACATACATGGTGATGGAATTTTTTTCAATTGCACGACAGGATCATTTTCCATAGGACTTGCACCTTGTTCAGTGTGCCAGTATTTGCTATGCAGCACTYTGTCCATTCTTTCTGAAGCTGTCTCTTTATCCAGCAAAATCTATTCCTTCTCCCTCCTCACTAGGTTTTTATCAAGTCTTATTGTGTGCTGACAAGTAACAGTTTCCCTGGTTAGTTCCCATYCTCATATCTTCCTTATCTTTTGCCTAGTCTTAAATTTATTCCCTTCCATAAAAACTGAGGCCTAGCTGATTTTTTTTTTATTCAGCACATCCTAGGCTTAGATGCTTTCCTATCCTGGTCCTCATCTCATGAGAGCATTTCCTGAGCATCCTTCTCTTTTCTGTGGGCTTTTYTCCCTCTGTCCTCATGTCACATGATCTTTTCCTCCATTTGTACTGGAAGCCACTGGGTACCTGTTTCTCTTTCAGGTCCTTCCTGTGACTTTTCCCTTCAGGTTATGGAGAAAGAAGAGTAAACAGTCAGTATAAAGGCACAGTTGTACATGCAATCGAGTCACAAAAGGGAACTGCAAAACTTACAGCCTGTTCAACCACGAATGTTAGAAAACTCTCAAACGTGCATGGGCAAACAAATGTTAGCATAGGGCTGGATGCAGCAGTTCTCTGTCACACTTTCAAGATGAATATTGGCAATCCTAGGGGGTTTTTTTCCGATTGTTTAATTTGGAAACCAGAAGGAATTATGCTCTTTTGCTCCACTCTAACATAACACAAAGGAACCAAGGGAAGGGGGGAGGGCAGTCACCAACAGCAGCTATTCTATTGTTTTCTCTCAAAAACTTGGCAAAGCAACAAGCTAGACACAGCTGAAATGTGCTGGCTAAAAATTGCTCAAAACTTTCATCTGAGACAGACACAAACCATGCGTAATACCATCATAGAGAAGTTTGTCAAAGCTGCAGATACCTGAAAAAAGGGTTGCATACCAAAAAATATTAGTGATCCCYGCATATGTACAAAATTACCAGCATTGCCTACAATTCTGATTCACACACTTTTATGCATGTTACATGTGAATTATAAATTAATGGTGTGCTCTAAATGCATAGTTTGGTATGGGGTTGTTATTTTGCAGTTGGTCAAGGAACACTTCTTTGATTTTGGTATTCTTAGAAGTAATTAATTTGATTTCAAAACAYGTCTGCAAAAATTGTCTCAACTCAAACACGGTCTCCTATACTGAGGAAATTAGGAGTTGGAGTGTTCTTTATGAGTTTGCGTTTGAGATTTTGTTTATTTCTTAAATACTTTCATGGTTCATTTGCCATTTCAAGTCAGAAAGAAATCCACTTCCCTCAGGTTATTGTGATCAAAAAGCAGTTATATTTGATTGTCTTGAGGAAGGTAACAGAGTGCAGGAAGGGATCTGGGCATTCTGGGGGACACAAAATTGAACACGAGCCAAAAATGTGCCCTTGCTGAAAAGGTGAATGGTATCCTGGGCTGCACGAGGCAGATGCRGGGCTGTGCTGAGTTCTGGGCTCCCCGGTATGGGAGACATGAACGCACTGGAGAGAGGATGCGCCACAAAGGGCCACAAGGATGATGAAAGGACAAGAAAGCATCTCTGCAAGGAGGAAAGGCTGAGGGAGCTGTGACCGTTCAACCTTGGAGAAGAAGCAGCTCGGCAGATCTCATCCACCTGCACTAACACCTGCAGGGAGAGTGCCAAGAGGACGGAGCCAGGCTCTTCCCAGTGGTATTAGTCCTTCTTCCCGCTCCCGGCCTAAGCCACAGCACCGTGACACGGTCCTACCCTCTAATCGCGCACTGGAGCATTTTGAAGCATTTTCAAGCTCCTCTTTACCCGAGAGGCACAGGAGCGGCTGGGCGGGGGGGGGAATGAGGCCTCCCGGAGCGGGCGCGGTGCCGACCCCGGGAAGGGGGGGGTGACGTGCCGCCGCCGCAGGAGCCCATGGCGGGGGCTCCGCCCGCGGCGCCGCGGGGATTCCTCGGGGCGGGGCTCCGGCCGCTGCCGCCGCCGCTGGCCCCGCCCCTATATAAGGGGTGGCCTCAGCGCGGCCCCAACCGCGGCCGTCGCGTCTCCCGCAGCCGAGCGGCGTTCGGGCACCATGGCAGGTCAGTGTGCGCCCTTCGCGGGGGCCGCGGGCCGCGCTSCCGGGGCCGCCGTGACTGCGCGTGTTTTTAGGCAGCCGTGCCGGCGGCGAGCGGGCTGCGGCTGGTGGGGGCAGGGGCTGCCCGCGGGGCGGGGGGGGTCGGAGCCGTCCCGCCCGGTACCGCTGTGCGCTTTGAGACGGCGCGCACGGTGCCGGCTCGCTCCGCGCCTGCCTCGGCGCTCTGCTCCAGGCTCGGTCCCCTAACGGGAGGGATGGAGCCGGCGTGGTGGGGAGCAGGATGGGCCGGAGGCTACTGGTGGGGCTACAGCGGCTCACRGGTGAAAACCCAGCCCTCTCCTGAAACGCCGGAGAGAGCTTGTGATTTCTGTGATTTTAATACTTTGCAGTGAGTAGGTCCCTACCGGCTCTCCATGTACGTGTCGCTTCTTTCTTCCGTGTTTGTTTTTGTTTTGTTTCTGTTTTCCCCCGGTTTTCACCTGAAGTTGTCAGGCGAGTCGGTTTCATTTTCAGGTCGGAAGCCTGCAGGAAGTGTGCTCTCCGATGCATGTCTTGATAAGATGCTCCTGTCTCTCTAGGAATCCCGTACTCAAAAAAAAAAAAAAAAAAAAAAAAAAAAAAAAAAAAAAAAAAAAAAAAAAATCAGATATACTAGCACCTAACTCAGATAATAGGAGGAAAGGCAAACACCTATGAACTCTGGTTATGCCTATGAAAAATCTTCCAGGGAAATTTTGAAATTATCTGGGGCAAGCAATCCAGTAGCCTCCTGCACACGATCAAATGAAAGACTGCTTCTAGACTTCCAGGATGCTTGTGGGTGTGTAATGGCTAGCACAAMAACTCTTGCAGAAGAGATATTATAACCTATGAACTTGGTTGGCCAAAGAGCTCTCTGAAGTAGTGTGGTTTTGTCTGGGTAAGTCAATTAGGCAGCTGTGCAACTGCTTCTCATGCTGTGTGGTTTTGAAGACATACTGTCATGTATACTGTGAGTTCATTATGTTTTGGGCCTAACAGTGGCTGCTGTGTAAACATAACATTCTGTGGAGAGAGTGTTTACAGAGATGGGGAAAAGGGGATGAGAAGGGAGACCCACACAGCTGAAGTACYTGTTGTTTAGGTAGAATGGACTAGTCTTTTGCAGATATAATTTCCATAATAGGCACCAACTGGCCTTGCCCAAATTGTAGCATGGTATCATGAACTTATGAATGTACTTTGGATAGAATAGAACATAGTTTATTCAAAACCTTGGAAAGTTATTCTGGCTTAGGTGGTCTCCAAGCTGGCAATATTCACCTCCTGTAAAGCAGTTGTAAAGTTTCCTCCTGGAGTTGGGATGTGGTAGAGGGCTTCTTAGCCTTTACTCCATCATTAAATTGACTTTATTTCTCCAAAGACCTTTGTGTGTGAATATTCAGTTTCAAGAAGATGAGCTGGAGTAGAAGTATACCTGCTAACAGGTCAATGAAGATCTGTCTTGCAGTGGCAAGGTCACTTTAAGAATTAGTCCTATGCTGCTAGGGAAACAAAAAAAAAACCCCAGCCAACATTCAGATGAATGTTAGGCACAATCCCACTTTGTCTGCACTGGAGTTTTAGTGAGCTGTCTGAGAGCATAGTGTCAGACTTCCACGTATTGACTAGTAACATGCAAACTACATAGTGAAAAACCCTGTCCTGTTAGGAGGGTATTTATGCAACTTAAACTGTTACACACTTGCCCTTTCAAAGAAACATAAAGTTGTTCTGCAGACTTGCTGAATATGAACTAGTACAAATAGGCAGCTAAAAGGGAATTAAAACAAAATATCTTTATTCCTGGCATTATAGAAGCTTTTTTGATCTTTGTGATTGACCACTATAATCTAAATCCCTTGGGACTAGTTGGTTTTGCTGCTAAGCAAAATAGAAGGTTTTGTAGCTAGTCTATAGATCTTGCAGACAAGGTTTGCAGAGCTTATATGCAATTATATTACATGACTGTCTGTCATCAATTGTTAAGGGGGTATTAAGTTAAAAAGATATTGATGATGACTGCTTCATGAACTTAGGAGTTGTGCCAAACAATTTTTCTGAAAGGAGTCAGTATTTTAATCTTACTACTAGGCTTGATAGTAAGCCTTTAAGTGCCCAGAACTCTAACTCCACTCCAACCTTGTTAACACCTTCTGTAAAAAAGTTGCTAAAATAAATTTGACTCTTGAAATTCTTAGGAAGAAACTGTTTGGCTGATAGATTGAAAAATGAATTGGTAGAAAAGAGCATGCTTTGTAAAGTGATGTAACTTTGAAAGGAGGTCTACATGAAAATAATTAACAGTGAACTGAACTTCTGTARCTTACTCATTTGCTTTTGTCAGTCCCACTCTGTCAGTTTAAAACAACACAAAAGAATGCAAAGCTTGTATAATATGGCTTCAATAACTACTATATGGCAAAACAATCTGTCTTAAGCTATATTTAAGATACAGCTGGAGCAGAAGATTAGAGTACCTCTTTTTGCTCAAAGAGTAAAAATTGTTCCTGCAAGTTTTAAATTGCTTTTTGTATTACTAGTTACTTCCCATTTAAATCTTGCATTCTTGTGACAGAGCTGCAAGCGTGGGTTGCAGAACAACTCATCTGCAAAATCCTGAGCTAGCAAAACTTAAAACTGTTGTCTAAGATAGAATTCAATGCTTACTTTGAAAATGAAATGCAAGTTTTACACTGCTTTAGCTTCAGGGTTGAGAGCTGAACACAGAGAAGCTCTACTAAACTCTACTAACTTTGGGCCAAAAGCAAACCTACCAACTCCAAACACTTTTTGCATAATAGCATATTAGTGGCCAGAGTAGGGCTCTTTAGAATTTTGGATTGCCTCTACATTTGGCATGACTTATTTAACTTGTGGAAAAATTTGAATGGGTGATTCTGTGGGCCATTTTACTGCCTTTTGCCATGTGTCAAGCTACCAGTAGCAAGTAATCTGCTTCACTGAGTCATGTAGGAAGGCCCTATACACAGAATTAAAGGGCACATCTTAGAGATTTCACAGCATGATTACCTAACAATACTAGGTTTCTAATGTATCTGTCTCAGAAAAAAGTAGYGGCTTGTGCTAACTTGACCAAGTTCATTTTTTCCAGACCAGTCTTTTGTGACTCTAGCCACAAATGACTCCTATGTGAAAGGAGCACTGGTACTTGGTTCATCTTTGCAACAGTACAGAACAACAAGGAAGCTGACTGCACTCATAACTCCTCAAGTTTCAGATCTTATGAGGTAAGGTCACTTACATACTTCAGACTACAACAGTTCCTGCTGATGTGCAGGTTGAAAAATGGAAGTTAAATGCCTTAATAGTAACCTTTCAAAACTCTGGAAGCTAAACAGCTAATTTCAGCAGAACTCAACTTACCTATATTATCTGGAGTTCTGTAAGTTCTTCAAAGATGAAACTGTTTATGTTTTGGTGTGTTTTTCTTCCCGATGATGAGTTAAACAGTCTGCATTTAGAGCTCTAAACTATGACTTGATACTGATATTTCCACTGGATTTTTGTTCTTTTGTAGTCCTGCTTAGAACTGTCCAATAATGTGATATTGCCTGTTAGGGCTGTGTGTATGCATGTGGAGTGGGAGCAGGGAATTGGTATTTATTTGTTTTGCAGAAGTATTCCCGATTGAGATAATATAACACAAGCTCTCTTGAAATCTAGCAGACACTTCAAATTTTATCAAGGGAGAAGAAAGCGAGCAGAACTAAAGTAGCACCTGAATCAGCAGCTGAACAGAGCCATCTAACAAGGTCACCACAGTACATCAAACAAAATTAATAGACAACTGCTTCCTACAGTCTCCTTAGAATAGTCTCACTATGGACTAGATTATCTTTCCACATGTAAGAGGGTAAAAAAAAAAAAAAGACAAACAATGAAAGAGTTAATAACTACAGGTACTACAGATGATAGGTCAAGATTCTCTGCATAGGGAAGTAATTCTGAAAAGAGTTATCAATATATAGACACAATAGAGAGGTGACTCTAAAAAAATGCAGTGACTCTCCCTGGGGTCTCCTGGCAGCTAAATGGTCGTATCAGTATTAAGATGTTGCATGTAGGAACATCCATTCCAGCCTACTAGGTGAGTGTACTCTTCTAAGATGATGTACCTATGTGCTAGTGCAAGCCAGCTAGTACTATCGCCTTAGACCAGTGATACCTATGTACCTAGTGGTGTAATTGGAACTTGCACTTCTCACCCTGACTCTGCTAACAAAGTATGCCTGAAGTTCAGAAGCACTGTCCACACCAAACTCTCAGTATAAAGATTGCTTTGCAAGGCAGAGTTCCAAAACTCATTTACAAGCTCTGTGGCTGAAATTGTACTGGTAGCTGCTGAGTATTCAAGATACGCTGTAGAACAGTAAGACTTTACTGATGTTTCCTGTTTTAAGCAGCATGAATACCTTAATCTCTTGAACTAATGGTAATACYCTATTGATGGTAAAATAAATGTTGGATATCTGCCACAAAATTTCACTACACTGCCTGAAAGTTTGTCACTCTTTTAGCAAATATGATACTAGCTCCAACCATTTCCATACCCACAGCCATGACTAAGTCAGTCTTGAAAAGACTTTATGGGATAAAGAAAGTTTTAGCAACTGGGTCTAGTCMGATGTCTCAAGTCCCAGATGTCACAAATCCAGAACAGTGTTAAGTATTGCGTAAAACTGTGTCTCAGCTGTTTGGGATTCAGCTACTGTCCTGCTSAAGCTAGTATAACAGCTTCCCATTTCTTAATTGCCTGCTCAGAGTAGACTGTTAAGTTGCCAGAAATCAGTGTGGATGAAAAAAAAGCTTTGTGGAAAGTCTGTACTACATAGCTGTGACTTCCTGGACTTGATACCAATGCCAACTGTGTGGAAGAAAAGAAAAAAAGAAAAAAAAAAAACCACAAAACCCGAGACTTCTGTGTTCCCCAAAATGTGCACATTACAAACTTTGTGGCAGACAGGTGTACTTGTACATTCCAACATGTGCAGTCAGCTCTTACTTCTGTTCGATAAGAAATGTTGCCAGGTTCCCTGTCATTCCACTTCTCTTTACAGAATTTGTCACGTGATCTGTTGTTGGAGTTAACACTAGAACTAAATGTTGCCAATTGACTCTTCCCCAGGAGAGTGCTGGAAAAAGTCTTTGATGAAGTTATACTGGTAAATGTCTTGGATAGTGGGGATTCAGCACACTTGGCACTAATGAAAAGACCTGAGCTGGGCGTCACACTAACAAAGCTTCACTGCTGGGAGCTGACACAATTTTCAAAATGTGTTTTCATGGATGCAGACACAATGGTAAGTGGCTGTGTCTCATTGTACCTCTTGAAAACCTAGTATCAGGGTTGTTGGATTTTTTTTCTGTGGATTGTGTTTGTTTTGTTTTTTGTTTTTTTTTAAGAGTAGGGGTAATAGAAGCTTTCTACTAGATGGACTAGTAACAGTAAGAATGTGTGTACCTTTTAAACTAAATTAACTGTAATGAAGTCTGTGGGGACTATTTCTCTCAAGTATTGTCTTCTGTAAGATGATACAAGAACTTTCTTGCATGTCTTGATGTTGATGCCAAAGTTCATTAAAACATGATACTGCAATTCCTAACCTAAAAGCATTTTTAAAAACTTCTTTACAATTAGGTTTTGTCAAATATAGATGAGCTTTTTGAAAGAGAAGAGCTGTCTGCAGCACCAGATCCAGGCTGGCCTGACTGTTTTAATTCAGGAGTTTTTGTTTACCGACCTTCCATTGAAACATACAGTCAGCTGTTACAGTTTGCCACAGAGAAAGGCAGCTTTGATGGTATGTATTAATTTGTATTTCAGTGTAMGTTAGACCAAAATGGTGACAGTAGTTGGGATGGCTCAGTAACTACATACATCTCATGGGGACTCTGTAGGATAGAATTCTCAATGTAGCTATGCAAAAATTTTATCTGTCTCAGAAGTAGAGGTTATCATTACAGTATGTAGTAAAACTACTTTTTTCAGACATCATGAAGTAAAAATGGAGTTTGGCCTCCAGACTAACAGGTGTAGAATTATGTAACAAGTAATGAAACTCCAGTACTATGCTTCAGACATTCTTAATGCTCAAGGCTTGGATGTTCTATACTAACTCAAGCTGCTGTAGGAAAAATAGTACTGGTCAGCTTGCRCACAGCTTCAGAGAATCAAACATTTGAAGATTCCTGTCGTATGGTGGTGACTATCTCTTTCCCAACACCAAGTGCATGTAGTAGCCTTGGCTGCTTCCCACTATGGGTTACTTGGGATCAGCTGCTGTACCAGGTTGAGAAGCCAAGTTCTGCTGTCCTGTAAGTCTACTAAATCTGTTACAATGAAAGTGTATGTCACTTGGAGAGGGCTACAGTTAAAGGCTTCTGAGCATCACAGTCTCCTGTCGCTTAATTTCATTGTGCAACTACTGTGGTACAAAACATAGTCTAACTTAAACTACAGAAAACTATGTAAATAAGACCGTAAAATGGAACTCTCAAATAGAAGGTAATGAGCTAGCCTGTTGACTTGCCTCTCAGTACTTTGTGGAAAGTAAAATACCCAGATGTCACTCCTAGTCTGCAGAATAATCCATGTTGCTGTAGGGACTCTTGTGTGTGGCCTTCTAAAGAACGTTAGTCACAGTTGCATGCTCAATGCTACCCAATGAGAATGAGTACTGCTATGTAACAGAGGTCTGTATCTTGCTGTACAACTTGATCACCAGCTGTGGCAAAATCAATAGCATAATTCTGAATTGTTGCTTTGAAACAAACAAGCAAAACCTCCAGAAACCAAAACCAACCAACCAAAGATACCAAACACCTTACCCCCCCCCCCCCAAGAAACCCCCAACCCCCACAAAAAGCAAACAAGCAACCAATAAAACCCCAAATGAACAGAACTACTTTTGCATTATGCTTTCTGACTTGAAAGCTAAAGCCATGCAGTGGTGAAGCTTCCTCTGTCCTAAACACAAAGCAGTTGTTGCAGCACTTTATGGTTGTTGCAGCAAAATAGTGAGTTAGTTGTTTAGATATCAAATTTCTAGAACCATAATTTGTACTTCACCTTCAAAATTTACTTAGTTCTTACTAAAGGGCAGCACTGATCTGAGTAATGAGACCATGGAGACCTAGACTATCTGTATAAGCTACTGCTGAGCTCAGGAACTTGGTAGGGAGAAAGGGAACTGAAAATTAAATTGACCTAGAGAGTAATAAAAGGGTCTAGGAAACTTAGTTAGAGAAACCTGTGAGGGGTCACTGCTTTTAGTAGGACACAGGGATGCAAACTTTACAACCTACCCAACTATGTGTAGTTGAAGTCAAGCTGCAAGCACCTTGTCCCCAGTAGGGTAACTAGGGTATGACAGACCTTCCGGAGTTTTTCTTGCATGTAACAGCAGACAGGTGTCTCCTGTGTAGTGCTGTTGTACAGAAATGGCAGAATGATGGCTACTTACGTAGACAYCTGCTCTGTCTAAACGTCACCTTTCTAGATAATAAAGAACATGTCATGCAACTACTGCAGATACCATCTAAAAGTAGTGGATGGGAAAGAAAAGTTTGGTTTTAGAAGAAATCTGGTAGAAGTGCTACCTTAAGAATGTTGCTATTGCTTAGGCAATCCTCTGGCTCTTTAGCCTGGGATCCGAAATAGCTGCTTTTGCTGTCTTGCTGTATTGTACCTTCATATGTATCTATAGATACGTTATTATATGTACTGCCTGATTTTTCACCTTATGTCTGAGATCCTGTTTATATAACAACACTCCTGCTGAAGTCTGAATTAGGACAGCTAGATGCTGCTTTCATTGTCTGCTTTGGCACAAATGCATGCAATCTAAAAAAAAAATCTGAGTATGTAAAACAATCTGAGCAAAAGTCCTGTAGAGTAAATTAAATATACTGTTGCTGYTCCTTCAGTTCTCTTATGATGCATACAAGTTCTTCAAAAGTACTCTCCTTCCTTTATAGATTGAGAGGCAAGTCAGAGGTTTGAAATTACTGAACTGAGTCTCCAGGCTGTTTCTCACTCTGCAATCTGTATGCATGCTGACAGCTGTAACAGGATACCTAGAATTTATATTTGTCAGTGCACTGTCCGTACATTTAGGTTTATGCCTAGTGCCTAGATACTTCAGCTGCAAAAAGCAAATTCTGCTCAAACAGCACTGACGGTATAAACCTTAATACTGCCCTAAATCAAATTAAACCTTTTCCTGAGTCAGCAGAGACTGAGTGCTTGAGAAAACGAAAGGTTAAAATGAAACACTGTCTACTAACTAAGCTATCTGTTTACCTACTCTTTAGTAATGCTACTTGTGAATGCAGTGATCACTGAAATAATACAGCAAGTAAAAGTCGGAGGACTCCCTTCAATCTCCCTGATAAGAGGAATTATTACCATTTAAAGACTAATCGTATTAATTGTGATAAAAAATGAATGGATATAGATTTTTACTTCTCAGTGGCTGTTTATAAACTAGCCTGCTCTGGCCTGAAGGCTATATTTATTTAATTTTTTAGCTAGTCTACCACAGAGTTAACAAGCAACTTCAGACTCACTTAACCTTGTAACAACCTCTGCTTGCAAACKAAGAGGTGACCCCTCTGAACACAGATTGTTATCCTCATTTAGTGGTTTGTCAGGAGCTTTTTAGTACAGAACTAGGAACACCTATTGTCTGCTAAGGAGTTTTATGAGTTGTCACCAAGATTACATGTGCTTTTCTCATCAGATCAGTGTGGAGACAGATGCAGCTGGGGCTGCAGGTCTAACAAAAGCTACTGATACCCTAACTCTGTCAGTGAGATGATGTTGGTCATGCATCTGTAAGCATAAGTAATAAAGCTAATTGCTGTCATTTGATCTTCTGAGTGACAGTTTTCCTGAAGCTGAGCAGTGCTCAGTTGTACCATTTTATTGTGGGTTCTTTTTGCTGCCTTATACAGATTGAATTTAAGGTGTAAAAGAAACTGAATGGCAGAGTTTGTGAGCAGCTTCCTATCTTTTAATAAAAGTAACCCCATACATATTATTTCATTCTCTGCATTTTTGGAGTACGCAGAGGCTGCAAGGTTTACAGGGTTGTTCACAAAGAGAATTATAGTGCCCTGTGCCAGACTTCTAATTGGGCACTATCAGGACATGATAATTGCATTACCAACTCTTACTCAGTAAGGTGACCAAAAAAGATCCTCAAACAGCTGTCTGATGCTCATAGCCTATTAATGCTTTCTCTTTTAGGTGCAGATCAGGGGTTATTAAACACCTTCTTCAGCAGCTGGGCAACAACAGACATGAGCAAACATCTACCATTTATTTATAATTTGAGCAGCACTTCTGTATATTCCTACCTTCCAGCATTTAAAGCGTAAGTTGACAACTTCAAGAAGCCTTTCAGAGCTTACATATTCTTAATTTCTTGTAACAGAATGAACAGGCATGATGTGAGCTTACATAGGTTTTCTAGAAGGAGACTGTTCCTGTCACTCAAAATATCATAATTTCTTCTCTTAAAAAAAAAAAAAGTTGAATTGATGAAAGTCAAGTTAATCATCTCAAGATAAATGCAGAGAGAAAGCTGTGTCTGTAGCTTAAACCACTCATCCCTGGTGATACCACTGACATTGATTTAGAGTAAGAACATTTGACAGRTCACTTGCAAAAGGAAAAATCACTCCTCCAGTATAGTATACTGTCTRGTACAGTTCTTACCAATGGCAGTAGGCTCTTGAATCGACTTGAGCTGAACTTCAGCATGTCACTGGTGGTATCCTTCCCACTTAGATAACTTGCCCTTTCTTCACTCCAATTATATAGGGTATTTAACAACCAGTAGTTACAGTTTCATCTAATCAACCTATACCAGTCAAATAAGTCTGGTGAACAAAGATCTGTATCAAGCTAGAATTCTCTCCTAACAGTCTTTTTAGACCTCTGTCAGTTCCTTAAGTTACAGCAAGATGGAACAAAGAATACAGCCAATATCGTTGCATGTTTCCTCTGTGACAAAACCTGCATCCTCCCTAGCTAGCAGTGTTTGGCATGTGAGTAAACTGTATGTCAAAGGCAGGGTGGCTCAAAGTGTTCTAGCAATCCAGGAGAAAGGGGGCRGGGGGGAAAGAAGGGAAACTGAAGTGTTACACAGAAACTCTTTATCTATTATGAGCTACAGAATCTGGAGGCAAGGGAGAGGGAAAGTGCCAAATGCATGAAAACAGTCTGATCTCTGAATGACATCAGGTTACTAGTGTCTAAAGCAGCAGCTGGCATAAGCAGAGCTTGCTGGCTCAAGATCAAACTATGTCTTGTGATCAGAATACTATTTGGAATCTTGTCATGCTAAAAGTGGAACACTTATTTAAAGAAATATATGCAAGCCTCAGAATGACTACGTAGCTGGATAGCATTTGATAAACTAACATCTATTGTAAAGTATGTCCTCTTTCCATGGCTGGCTGTTAGTCACATGGCCTTAATTTTACAAATTACTTTGTTGCCACAAAAGACTAATTGGATCTGGGAGCTCCTGACAAAAATTCTCTTTAACTGAATCAGTTGCTTAAGTGAATTCATCAGACCTTCAAAAATAGAATGCTGGAAGTGCAGCCCTTGCAAGTAACATTCCCTGCTCAATAGGTGGAACAAGTTCCCTCGGTTAGATCAGCAGCTACACTCCTGATAATCAGCAGTTGGAATATAGTGAAATTTAAACCAACTGACAGCAATAGCTAAGTTTTTTTGCAGCTTTGTACAGTGAGACTAGATTTCACAGCAGTCTCAGTAATCCTTTTTCCAAAGGAAAATGCCAATTCATGACAAATGCTCTCTAACTTCAAAACATTGATGAAGGACTTTTCTGGGAGATGTGGAAAGACAGATTAGCTGCTGAGGCCAGTGTGGATATAAAGGTTCGTAACAGTTGAGCTTAAATGTCAAAATAAAGTATTGCAGGTCTAAAAAGTATCTAGAAAGCAAATGCTGAAAACATTGTAGAAGCCTGGCATCTGTTGTTCTGATTGTAAATGGACAGGATGCCAGGAGTACGCTTCTCSATTTGCAACAAATGTCATATGATACTTCTTATGCATTCTCTTATCTAGCTTAACTTCTCTTGATCTTTGAACAATAAGTTTCTTCAGAACAGCAGCAGCCGAAGATGACAAAAACTCAGGTTGTTTAGTACTGTGGCAGCTAATAAAACTAAGGTAGTCCCCTTATGCTACATCTTGACTTTTGGGGTTTAAAGTTAAAGCCCAGTAACTGACCTCTTGACACTTATTTTCATGCAGTTGATGCAAATACTTGGCCTTTCATGCGCACATAAGTCTTCATTCTGCAGTAAGAACCAACTGTATTCAAAACATTGAACATGAACATTAAAATATAGTAAAGGACCTTAAAATAGTGTGAAGCACACAATCCCATCTAAATACTTGGTTTGAATATTCTATGGCTTTTAAAACACCACCTGTATTGTTTCCATACATAAAACTATTTAACACCTGAGCCCTGGTCAAGATGATCAGCATCTCCTTAATAAAATGTTAGATAAGCTACTTGATGTTACTCTCCATTACAGTCATATTATGTTGACAAGAAAGCCTGACGTGATATAAACTGAACTAGGTGTGATAATCACTGTTAGCAGAAAGACTAGTATTGCTTGTTGACAAAACTGAATCAAGCTGAAACCCAGTTCTGGAACTGTAGGAGAATGACATGAATCTTGTCTCTTTCAGCATTAAGTTCTTTACTTGAGAAGAGGTTTATCTCTTCTCTACTTTTAATACAGAAGAACATACTGATAACAGCTGGGACAAAGCTAGAAGTCCTTATTGAAAATGGAGTTTAAATGGCTTCAAAAAGAAACAAAAACAATCCACTACCAAATCCACGCATGGCTGCCCTAAGGTTATTCAGGAAATAAGGGTTATCTATAGCAAGACCTACTGCACCGGGATCAGGTGTCTCCTGAAATGTCTTGGTTATACAAAGTTATTATTTTGCAGGGACATGGTCTCCTTGCAGCACAGCCATGCAATGATCCATTTCTACAGGGCTGTAAACTGAAAGGGTAACTCTTAACACTGACCCTTCTCCACATAATACTTGTAATGCTTAATGCTTTGGCTTGCTGACTTTGGAGTAGAATCTTTTTCACTTTTAAAACCAGTTTCGATAACAACGGCTGCTTGAGACGGCTCTCTCCTGAGCTATGGACATCACCCTAAAGACTTGAGTTGTCTGTAAGTATTTAAATAGCACAGATCACTAGGTTTTGGCTGTATTCTGGCTAGTCTAATGTAGAATTCAGTTTGCATTTTTTTCTGTTGTATCGCAATGCTTTCAGTCCCAATAGGCATTGGCAGTTTGATCATTTAGCATTTAGCCTCCTAAATATATTCATATTTCTGTTTTCTGGACAAATACAGAAACAGCAGTTTAAAAAACGTTATGCCTGCCAGTCAAAACTAGTTTTCTAGACACATGTACAAACTGACTTSTAAATTCTTTCTGCCCAACAGGTTTGGTGCAAATACTAAGGTGGTGCATTTCCTGGGAAGTACAAAGCCATGGAACTATACATATGACTCCAGAACAAAAAGCATAAAAGGCAACATGGATGACCCTAAAATAGTTCACCCAGAATTCCTCAACATGTGGTGGGATACTTACATAGCTGATGTTTTACCGTTACTAGAACAGCATGGAATTGTTAAAGAAATTACTACAGGGGTAAATATGGTACGTGCTCTAACAGTCTGGTATATCCATACCTAAGTATGGATGGCAGGTYATTTACCATTGCATCAATTTCCCTTCCCTCTGTCCATCTCAAAGCATGGGTGTGGTTTAGTTTGTGGGATGCAGGATATTTTAGTTTTGTCCTTCAAAGCGCAGCATAAATAATACTACAAAAGAGAAGCATGCTAGACAGGTCTTGGACATAGCTATATGCTTGCCTAAAACAAACGATGTAAGTAGTTAATGTTGCACCAGGTCTTATACTGTAGTAACTTCTTTGATACAGTAACTTCTTTAATGCATACAGAGAAGGGCCTAACTCTAATGTGTTACAGCTGATAAGGTTCTCAAGCAGAAGAACCCCAGTTCAGCATGCAGATATGTACGTACAGATCTTGCATGGTGAATCACATTTAGGTAAGCCTAGGATACCTTAAGAATCAATACTTACATCAACAGGCAGTGATGAATGCCAGTACTGATTAAAACCAAAGTAATGCTTCTGACTCTAGTTCTCATTCACAGAGTTTAGTAGCCTTCATCTGACTTCAGACTTCTTAGTCTCAGCTTAGTACATGGACCAGTTTAAGTTCTCAGCCTTTCTAAGACCAAAGTTACTGATCTCTTAAGATGTGCTTCTCTTGGTAATCTTGCATCTTTCTAACAAACTATTTGCAGCTATCGGGCTTGGTCTATACTGTGGCTTTCTCTTGTGGCTTCTGTAGAGAGGTATGAAGAACTTAAACCTTATTTTTTTTTCCCTTGCTAACTTCTGTAACTCTGCTTTGCTATTTTTTATTTTACTCTGCAGCTAGGAAAGCTGCACAATCCTTACTCAGTGGCAATGCTTGCTAGTGTGCATGATAACATTTACTTAGTTGTCCCATCCTATGGCCTGTTGTTCACTTTAACTGTACRAAGTATTTCTATATTTTTACTCTGCCTTTCCTTTTAGGCAGAAGTTACAGAGGCAGTGTCCCACGTATCAGTATCACCACTATTACCAACTGAATCCTCAGAAGAACGCAAGGAACGGTGGGAACAGGGCCAAGCTGACTATATGGGAGTGGATTCCTTTGACAACATCAAGAAGAAACTTGATACCTACCTTCAGTAGAAGTGCATGTATCAAACAGTGGTGATGCAAGGACTTGTTCCAGAACTAACAGCTAGAAAGGTATAGATGGTGGTCAGTTACACTTGCTAGTAGCTTGAGGAAAAACTTCTTGGCTGAAGGCCTCTGCAGTGCTACAGATGAAGACTGAGCAAAAGCTAGGAAGCAGAATCCTTGGGCCACCTATTACTGCCCAATTTCCAAGTCTCCCTACTAGATAAAACCAGGTATTTTCAGCCTAAAATTTCTTCTGTTTTGATCAATTGGCTCAACATATTCTTCAAACTGGGTTTGTTACCTCACCTCATTAAGGTGATTAGCATTGATTCCTTTGCTTGCTGTTTTAGATGTAAAATCTAATTCATGGGATTGCTCATACACTGGAGTGATAGCCATTCTGCTTTACCATAAATGTATTAATGACAYTGGGATACATACAGTTGTAACAGTAATAGCACTGCTTTGCTCTTCCAGTCACAATTGCACTGAAATTTTGACCAGGTTCTTACGCACAGTGCCTGCAGCATGGCAGAATGCGTTTTTCAGTTCTGTATACTATGGGACTAGTAAACTGAGTTTTTATCTGTTCCTTGCAATGTTGCACTTGATACAAAAATAAAAAGTTGTCATGCATTTCTGTCTTCCCTAAACTCTTGAGCAATTTAAAAAAGAGGATCTCCAAAGCAGTCTAAAATATTCAATAGGTATAAATACCCCTTRATCTTTGCTGATGCTACTCAAGCTCTCATTAGCAAATGTCCAGCTTTTAGTTTGTAATTATTTAGAAGTACTTACCCATTTGCCAAGGAGCTTTTTAGGGCAAATCCCCGTATTACTTTGCCATAAATATAGGACAGGGCACTGGCAGAAGTACTTGCTGAAGCTGCTGACATTAGTTACTTGAAGTTTGGGAAGAAGGTATCTTTCTTTCAAGTGACTAAAGATACATCATCCCTAATGTAAGCCCTGTATGCTGAACTTACAGTGTGATACTACTTTGGTAAGACTGCATAGAAAGAAAGATTACATAGCTGCCTAAGTAACTGTACTTACCCTGGTAAGGAAAACTACTCTTTCCATGTGTAAAGACAGTAAAAGAAAGTGCTTTTTTTGCCACACTCCAGCTACATGTACTCCAAGACACATGGAAAAGCAGTAAAAATAAAGCATGCTGATGACAGTCAGAGACTGGCTATCTGTACTAAGTTTTAGTTCTATCCTTTAGTCAAAAGTCTACACAGAACAAAATTAGTATTCTTTGACAGCTCTACCCTATAATAATCCAGAAACACTAAGAAAATATTACTTCATTATTTCCTAGTAAAGGAGGATTTTGGCTGACATCTAGTGATGGTGCTAAACTAGCCTARAGATAAAATAAACAATCAACAAGCTCTCGCCCATTGCTGGTAAAGCAGAAGACATAATACAAGTATAAGGGTTAGTCTGTTTTAACTTGTGTTCACTACTTAATTGCTCTATTATTTAGTTGGTCACCATTTAGGAAAAATGCTAGAAGATGAGGTCCAAACCAAAGTAGCTTGTAGCTACCTAAAAGAACATAATATCTCAACTCCCAGTTGTAACTAGCCCTTTCCTGTATGGGTTTTTCTTTTGCTGTGTTTTTGTTTTTTGGTTTTGTTTTTGTTTTGTTTTTTTTGACAGATAAAACAGTTGTGTGAAAGCAGGAGGAATTACTGGTTACAGTCTGTAATGACAAAAGTATTTATCTAATATTTATCTAACAAATATTGGAGAGTTCTGCATACTCAAAGACTACTCTATGCAAAGTGGCAAAATATTCTTTTTAAGCTATAAACAGTCTAAATTTTCCTCCCCTTGTCTATATTCATGCTTGAGAATAGGCACACTACTTCTTTTTAAGCTTAGTTGAAGAGAACCAAGAAAGAATAAAAGTATGATACTTATTACCTGCCTGAAAATTTGGTTTAGCATGTAAGTTTTGTTACATTAATACAATAAGGAGAGATGCTGAATAAGATGAAAACCAGCATGTTTTGGGTTAACAAATAGAGTTAGTGAAGAAAGATAACCTGTGAAAATAATTCTGTTGTAGACTCTAACTCATACTATGATCAAGTGTTTTACTACAGCCTCAGGAAAGGTATGACATCTATACCAAATTCTATGCAGCTTATTTTCAATAAAATGACCTGAATGTCATTATTTGCCACTCTTTCGTTCATAATTGGTGCAGGCAGCTTTTGCAGAAAAGCAGAGATCCTTTTTATCCCTTGCAATAGCATCACTTGATACATCAAGCAGTTTTCTGCTCTAATCTGAAGGTACTCAAAACAGCACTATATTCTAAACATCATTATTCAGAAGAATCATTGCTTAGATTGCAACTAAAATATTGGAACTTCATTATAAAGCCTATAATTTAAGGTGTTCCTTAAATGGTGACAACTCAGAGCAACTCTGTAAAGCTTAAGAAGCATTTTTTCCATATACATCTTTATGTATAAGGTAAAAAAAAAAAAAAAAAAAAAAAAAACAAAAAAAAAAAACCCTCAAACAAGAAAACAAAACCCAACCAAAACCAGAATGGCAGACTATTAACTCAATCTTTGGAATTAAAAATAATTCCAA
>CADDXX010000305.1:30333-104564 GCA_902810485.1 Alauda arvensis
CCAACAAAAAAAACCACACAAAAAACCAAACCAGAACAAAAACTCAACTAAAAAAAACCTCAGAAAACCAACCGAAAAAAGCTCCACTCAAAACCCAACTTCAATCAGGTTTAGTTCTGTTTTCTTGTTCTTTTTCAGCTTTTCAGTGACAATCAGACATTGGGCTCATGCTGTCTTCCATCGCTTGTGTCCTTGTAATTCTTTCTCTAATAGACTTATTAAAGTATGCCTCTCCCTATAGCTAAGGAGCTGGCTCTCCAAAAACTGCATCACTTTGTTAATTTGCTTTTTTTTAATACCTTTCTCAGTCCTTTAATTAGCTCACTTGCTCCAAGTAGTAGACATCTTCCCTTTATTTTTCAGCCTTTTTCCATTTCCTATGTTTGCAATTCATCTTATAATCAGCAGGCTGGTAGTCTCTGACATTGCAAGTTTTACAGACTCCATTTCTCTGCTGCCAAGTACACTTCCCAAATCTAAAAAGGACCYAGATACAGCAATCTCTGCCTCCAGTTCAAAGTCTGTGCATCACAGTGAAAGGAGCAGAATTGTTAGGAAAACACATATCAGAAGACGAGAATCAAATGGAAAGAAAGGAACAGACATAAATATTCAACTAATACTCAACTGAGATTCTTCAGTGCCATTTTTTACTCTGTGGTACATGAACAGGTGTAGTTTACCAAATTCTTCCTCCATAAGTCAAGGGGCATGCCGATCAGCATTCCATTAAGACATCTGTAGAGAAATGAAAAACATTTCATTTTTCCACTAGAAGAGAAAAAGCAGTACAAGAAAACTGTTAGAAAGCTGGCAGTTATAAAATAATGTGTTTAATTTATTTGGCAAGGGCTATCTAATTCACTGACACAAGTGGATTAGATTCTACTTTGCATATAGCACAGTCTTATTGTTCAAAGTTCTATTGAAATTCCTAGATAGCATGCTATCAAAACGTGCCTATGATTCTAGCATTTCTCTCTTCTAAAGTAAAGAGACTTTACTTTTACAAAAATCATTGGAATTCTGTTAAGTAAAATATTAAAAGAAACTGTTTAACAAATATAAGTACTTCGTTTTTACTAACTCCTGAGAAGTAATCATCAGAGGAACTCCCTCCTGTACCTGTGTATTATTCAGAACCAGTAAAAAATGACTTTAAAATTTTGAAATAAATACCATCTTTGGATATATAGCCTGCAAAAGTAAGAATTCCGTACCAAGTGTCACTGACCACCTTTTCTGAAACAATAGGTCCAGATGATCYGTTTGTTTATCAGGCAATGCTAAGATAGAAACACAAAACTAATTCATTTATAGAGAGTTTTGTCTGAAGAAGATACATTATTTACCGGTTATTACTTTTTCACCTCTAAAATGAGATTAAATACTTGCAGGTTAGAATACATAAATATGCATTTTGGCTTTGAAGGGGTTTCTTTTGTGCTCTTAAGCATTGTACTAACAAGCAACCTTTTGAAGAAATGAACACTGGAAAAATTCAGGCATTTCTGGGCTTCTAAATTAACATTTAGGAGCAAATTAGTTTTTATAATTTACATGAAGCATTTATATTTTGAGCAYAAAGATAGCAAAACTGAAAATTAGCTTGGACATGAAACTTGAAGAGAAGTATTATCCAAAATATTAAATATGTTATTTATGCAAAATATCATAGGATCAAGCTACAAATCGGTCAGAGCCTTAATTATTTCATTAAATATTTTTGTTTTATTTCACTTGATGAAGGCTTTTTCGTAGCAAAGGCTCCTGCTGCAAGTTCCCTCTTCTTCTTCTGAATTTTCAGGATATTTTCTTCTACTGAATCCTTCATAATGAACCAAAATACAAAAAACAACCACCCCCCCAAAAACAAACAAACAAACAAAAACCCAAACCAACCAACCAAACAAACAAAAAACACCCAAAAAACCCAAACCAAACCAAAAAAACAGAAGCAAAAAACAACTCCCCCCCAAAAAAACCCAAACAAAAAACCACAAACAAACAAAAAAACCAAACCCACCTAAACCCTGAAATGAATATGTTTTTTTTCTTTAGGATGAGAAGTTTAGGTATTCAAAATGCTAGGGAGCCAAGTATCCTAGGTACAGTTACATTATTCAGCTATTACTTTGAAAACACAGAGAAAAGGGTTGTAAAGCAATTGGAGGAAAAGGTGAGGTATTTTAATTTTTTGTGCTTTTTTTGTTTTATACATTTATTGGAAGGATATSGCTCTCTTCTTTTTATCGCTACTTTTATTAGAAGAGAACCTGTCTTCAATTTACAAGTAATATTTTAGTGATGGAATATTAACGAGACAGGCTAGCTGCTCTTCCACTGCTAAACAAGCTGCTATGACAATGACAGAAGTTCTACATACCTTCAAGATAATGAACTGTAATAGCCAGGCTAACCAACAGCTATACTACCCCATAGTAGTAAACTCCAAATAGTTTAACAGAGACATTTAATTTCTAATATTAAAGTCTTACAATCCAAGGCACACTTCAACAGTCACTCCACAATTTAGTTTTAGTGAGACTATGATAGCACAATTGTTTTTAAAATACTGTAAAGCTTCTTGGAAAATAATTATTTATTCATAACCAGAAAACTGTTGGGATCATCTTTCAACTCRCCTTAGTAATAACAGCATTACGCTTCTGACCCACCATGTGACACCTGTCAAAACACTGATCTTCTGCACTGGGATTCCAAGCTATTAGCAGCAGCAAYGAACAAGTTAAATAACATCTCTTCAAAACATGGTAGTATGCACATGGCATCACAAAGCAGATACTGTGCCATCACCTCTTGAACAAATATTGCCTGCAGATGAATTACTCCCTGCCAAAGGTCTTACTCTTTAAGTATCCTGCTATAAAGAAAGATTTGACGACTTCTGATTATATGTTCATAACAAGCAGGAACTTCAGGTAAATCCTTTAAAAACAAGAGTTTGTCAGGAGTCTAGGAGACACCAAAACAATCCTGCTATTGTAATTCTGAAACAAACACTGCATATACTAACTGACTCAGTACCTGATGGCAAAATCTAAATCAGCTGGACACAGGCAGTTACTTAACAGTAAACCAGACTGTTAAGAAAGCCCATATAGGCTTTCATTAGTATATACAATAATCACCATGTTACATAAAGAAGAAATTTTGCTGAATACAAAACAACAGTGTAGCTGTTACTACTTATACTTTGGATGTAACATTAAGTGTAAGGATCTGTGAAATGCCAAGTCTGTGCTCTGCATTTTTCCAGCATGTTTTATCTATCTAGAGGTACAGTACTACTAGTTCTCAGAGAATAGCTACTTAAATCTACATCAACTGTAATAATTTTCTGTCTCTGATAAACAAGTCTTGTGCAATGGGCTCGCCTTGTCATGTCACCCACATGCTGCAAGTTGTCTAAGAATTGTTCTTAATGACTTGTTTTAGATTCTAAGAACCTCTGATGCCTACGCACACTCAGAGACATCAAGCTGCAAGATAAAAGCCAAACGAGTCTTGTTTCTCCAATCTGTGGTAGTAAGCAAAAGAGCAACAAATTATGCATTTGTCGCTGCAAGATGAACATTCCAGGCAAACTATATATGGCAAACTGTTTGATTATTAATCTCATTGTATGAGAACAACATGATGTCTGGAGGAAAGACCTAGCCCAAACATGCAGAAGTATGTTCCATTCTATTTTTGCTGTAGTCAAGAACTGAACTGTACTACTTTCACTCTTCTCTCATTAGTCCAGCACAGGAAAAGTGAATTGCAGTACCTCTATACCTTTCTGCAGTATCTCATACAAAAGATACTATATTTTACTTTGGAAAAATATTTTAAACCTGAGCCTGAGAGAAACATCTGTAAACTTGTGATACTCTCACATTAAAGGTTCATTTTTCTTCCTAAAGGTGAGAATTCTGCATCTGTGACTGTATTTAAACAAACAAACAATTTTAAAAGGTGGGGGAAGGGAGAAAGTAATCTATGGTTGGATAATTATTCCTTCCTTGCACTGTGGTAGTACACCTATCAGAAAAGGAATGCAGACCTCCAAGCTACATTTCTACARTAAGTCCACAGGATTTGAAAAACTGGTTACTCCACTGGTATTTCTGCTTCTTAAATTCTATTATTGCTGCTAGTGCACTTCAAGGAATGCTAATGCATGACTGAATCTCATTCGGCACTGATTATTCAAGAGTGAGATCGTAAAGGATCATGTGAGCCCACCACTCCTCCATCAAATACAAGCAGTCAACCACTGCCTCTTGGGATGGTTACCAGCACAGGATGGCTACCAGCACAATCAGAAGTTGCTGTTCAGTGATGTATAAAGGCAGCAATTATATTTGGCCCTGGTTGTTAGGTATACCTATAGACTCAGTGTTAGCAATGCTTAACTTATTTTCTTACAACTGTTTGCCACAATACAATGAATTCATTATACCTCATTCATTATCTTCACAGAAGATTAAAATTCTCTTGTGGTTTCCGCAAGTATTCAGAGAATTGTTGAAGAAAACAAAGCAGCAGTCAGACTCAGTGGCATGATGGTAGTGCAGGTCCCTTCCAACTGAGCGGATCAATGCAGTCCGCACACAGACAATTCTTGTGAAGACACACTGCGATTCATGAAAAATTCTTTCATAGCAACTTCTCCATACTCATATTAGTTTTTTTTTTCATTTATTAAATAAATAGCTTTTGTCTTCATAATGYTCCTGTCACTGACCTGATGTCCGAGTTAGTACTTATTCTTTACTATTGGCAGTGACAGATGCCCAAGTCCAAAGCTAAACTATTGTTTTAATTAACTCTGTTTCTTTCAAGTGCAGACTTTGTTTCAGTTTCCAACTGCCAAAAAGCTTGGTAATTACAACAGAGGAGTGAACAGGAAGGGAGGAAGTGAATAGAAAACCCTTAATTTGGTACAATGATACAACACATGAACCAGTTTTGCTAAGAATACCATTTTGCTGTCAATAAAGGTAATTTACATTTTTATTCCTTACAAATAATTTTGCATTTCTGAGTGCTTTAATGAAAGGAAAAAAACTTCCCAAATGTAGGTGTTACCAGTCTCCCAYGACCACAAAAGGTAACCTCAGATCAATATTTTAATTTCTACATAAATTATCAGTAATAACAGAAGAGACTACAGCAGACGAACACTACATTAAATGTATACTGTTCCTTAAATTCCACTTTATGGCTTTTGAAGTTCATAAACAACAAATAGAAAACCTCATTCAAAAGTATCACAAAAAAAGAGCAATATGAAGAAGAAACAGATAACATATGCTACACTGTAGGGTGTCACACCACAGTGGTAGTAGTACTACTAGTGTTCTCTCTACTTACAGTAAATAAATGGACAGCATAAAATATAGTGTTAAAACAAAAAGTTGTTAGGCAAACAAAAGAAGAAAAGTCCTGTTTGTCTTTTAAACAGATACTCATCAGTGTCATTCTTTCTCAGATGGGCTTTCCTTCTGCCTTTTAGGAAAACACCAAAGAAGCTTCACCTAGATTAGGCCATATCATTATGAACAACCCATTACTCACGGGATGCATTAAAAACACTAGGAAAGCTGCTGTCACATTTAATCCAACTCCACCCACTTTCAGAGACAAAAGCATTATAGTTCAGGACCCTGCTTGGTTGCTTTGGAAACAACAAATTGCTTCCATTCTTTTCTTCTGTGCCACTGACCCATCCAAATGAGTAAAGGCAAACCCTGATTCTCTAAAGAGAAAGTAAAAATGTTCAATTTAACAATCCATTTTCGGTGTCAACAGGAAATAAATTCACTAAAATCCTGACCTCTGCTTTGAAATGCRTATTTAAAATTCTGTTTTCTTTGTGAGATCTTTCTAAAACACCGTAAAAGCACGTTTATTAAAAATAACATCAGTTCTACTGACTTCAAACGGTTTTCTATCAGTGACAAGAAATTTGTGAGCTGAGAAACAACCAGACACTTAACTGCTGGATTTATCCCTCCGCACTTCTACTAAAACATGCATAAGAGCATTTATCTGAAATGAAATAAAGTATTTATCTGAAATGAAAGGAACTTATTCTGTCTTGGCTGGAGTCCATTCCTACAGATGGCTTTGATAACGTTCACATCAATTGAGAGAAATCACTGTTCAGTGATACCTTTTAAATGAACTAATCTTGAATTCTGTGGGTAGGCTTTCTTCTAATTTCCATAGGAAACTAAGGGTTCGCAATGGTCACAAGGGTTTCAATGGTCACATACTACAGGGTGATTGTGAGTGCTTTGGGAAGGAGGATTCGCAACCCATTTTTCAGACATACTTCATACTGTCAAAAGTCTGCAAGTCCCCTGTCTCCAGGGTATATGGAAAATAGGAACGAAGTAGTGAAACTTCAGAGAATAAGGCTTAAGCAATAGACAGCCCCAAGCAATACTCAAGAAGTGAGAAAGGCTTCCCCTAGAAATACTGAGGCAAATAAGATATGCAAGACCCTTGGCTAGGTATGACATGGGATAAGGAGGCACCTGAAGCTGTCTTGGAACCAGCATGAGAACAAAAGGAACAAGGAATGGGAACTGAGGCAGAAGAACACTGCTAGTCTTCTCTGTAAGGTTTAGCTATGGTGACGTAAAGAACCACTAACTAGAGAATGACAGTACCTGCACCAGCTAAAAAAAAAAAAAAAAGAATAAAAATCTTGATTTATTCTAGAGCATAATGTCTGAAATCAGTTCTTAGGTCTCCACAAAAAGATTTTTAGGGAATAAACTTGTAACCAGCATTTGAAAGAACAATTTCTTCATTAAAAGTTAAAAACTTAATGTTTCAGAAAAGCAATCTCAAAATGAAAAGGTCAAAGTACAAGCAAAAAAATACAAATTCTGGCAGCAAAACGAGAGTGAGGCAAAGAAAAAYGATGTGGCAGACCTTGAGAAACAAGTCTACAAAATAAAATAACAATATTGCAATGCCTTTTCTGACAAGTGTTGTATTGAACATATGCCCATTTAGTTTTCCCTTCTAGAGCAGAATACACATTGCTTAAATAAGATTTAAGAAAGAAGGATTTTTTTTTTCCAAAAGTAAATTAAGATTTTACTAAGTTTCAGTAGTTATAAACTGCTCTATCTTCAGAAACTGAAACAAAAGGCTAAGCTCTTTACCAGAAGTTTTATTCAATTAACACACATCTCTGCAGTGAACAATGACCAGCATCAAATTACTGCTSTTCCTTTTGTCTTGTTTCCCTGCAGCGAAATTAGTTTGTGGTGTGATTTTAGTATGCATTTTCTTATGTGCTGGCTAGACATGCTGGACAGACTTCTAAATAATAACTTGAAGTACGTTACCCGTATGTATAATATGTTCAGTATATTTACACAATTACAAAATATGCTCTACAAAACCATAATGAAAGCTAAATAAAACACAAYAGAATGCACCTTTGAGCTAGATATCCACTCCTGATCAGGTTTCTTTCCATTACTGGAGTCTATTTCCTCTTCTAGGGGACCATTCTACCAAGTTGTCTACTTGAAGCTCATTATTACAAAGAGGGCATTTGGCTGTGCAAAAGCCCAAACAACATTAAAACAAACATATTAAATCTAGTTATTTATAGTGAATGCTAAATACCACCTTTACAAAGCACCTTTTATGCATTATATTGATATTCATGTTAAAAAATCCTCAAGGACTCATTCTTATAACACACTTTGTAATTTCTGATGTGACAGTCAAAATACTTTATTTGCAAGAACATAAACACTGCACATTTTATGAATACTCAGCCTTTYGTAAAGTGGTTGTCTCTCTGAGCATATTTATACTGAATTAAGAAGCTCAAGGTTTTAAAGCAAGGATATGTCTGGGCTATGAGAGTAAGAGTATTTAAAATATGAGAAAAATAAACCATCCTTCAAAGACAAAATCTTTCTTAGTTACAAACAAAAGAATGACCTTTTACCCTTTTTCTTCAAAGCCTGCACAGAAATAATAGCAGTCTGATGAAATATGCTTTGTCAGGACCAGACACGGGTATCTTCTCTTTTTCCCCAACAGACACGTGAAATGAGACATAATTTAACACCAAAAGCCTTTTTCTTTGAAGTACATTCTAGATAAAGCAAAATTTATATAATAGCACTTTCATAGGACTACTCAGAAAATTTAATAATAGACTGTGTGCACTGTACAAATGGACAACTTTGTGAAGCAAAAATGACAGACATGAAAAACTTCTGCCTACCTGTAAAATTAGCTAACTGTTAATATAGAAATCTGGCTACAGAACCAAGGCATCTTTAGAGAGGCTACAAAGCAGACCTCACAAAGCACAGGAATACTGGCGACTGCTAATTCAGAAAGCATTGCTAGCCAATTAAAGAGACTGCCAGTCATAGTTTGATACATTAATTTATTGCAGCAATAAAGATATCCTTTCAAGAAACAGACTCTTTAACACAAATGAATTTGAAATAACAGTTTTCCAAACACAGTGAATGAATGGGCCATTCCTGATTTAGCAGCAAACCAAAAATCCTTCCGTGACAAGACAAAATGAATGAATTCTATTAAATCTGAAAGAAAGGTTTCTGGGAAAAAAACCCTCCTAACAGTGCTCATAAGAACCCTTCTTTTTTTTTTTTAAAGCTCAAATCTTTCAGCATCCCCTCTCAAATCTTCTCAGCATCCCTACTTCAGTACTGTAATTATAAACAAAACACAAAAGTCAGCTGAACAYTGCCAACACAGATACTGAAGACTTATGGTAAAAGCATATGAAAATGACAAAAAAACTAAAGAGGTCTCACAATGAACAGCTGGAAGAAAAGGAAGTGTTTGAATGCATATCTGGCAAGCTTTTATAAGAATGCAGCTGATACACAAAGACATTAGATTACTATAGCGATATTATAGCTTTATTGTGGCTCCTGCATAGGATCTTCACTTACTTGCACAACTATAAATTTAGTCTCTACAGRGGACTGAAATGAAGGTAGTAGTAACTCTCAAGCTGTTAACTACCAAGAAGTTTTTCCAATTTCAGTAAATGTTTTTGGGTTAACATTAGAAAGATAAAACTATTTCCAAGTTTTTAATACCATGACGGGCCAAACTTTTCACTCAGCAGTTTTGTGTTTGCAGCTTCACATCTCATTTCTCACTGATGATTTAATGCTGTCATTTGTATTAATAATGGAAACCATTACCTTGCCTGGAAGAATCCTGCTTGAACCCAAGCAGCTTTGGGGAGAGGGTATGCAGTTTGTTGGTCTCATTTGTTTTCAAGGTGATACCTAAAGTACTTTCCCATTTACATTTCCATATTTACTATGAGAGAATTGCATTGCAACCATTCAGAAACTACCCAGTTCAGATGCAGAACTAGTATAAATCCTGTAACGTGGAAACAGTGAATTCCCCAGCTTTGGGATTTAGATGCATATCAGAGTTTTGGCTAAAAGCTGCAAAAACTTCCTTGGCAATTTATTGAAATCAGGGATTATTTTGAAGGTAATAAAACTTATTCACTCACTGTTATAGAAACTTATGACAGTTCAAAAGAGCAGAATCCACATCTACCCCTGTGAAAGCAATCTATGGATCATCATGGGATTGGACAAAGGCAGCAGTTCGGGAGATTCCAYGGTCCTTTCTTGGCAAACATAGTAAGTAACTTGTCTTTACAGTCAAGTAGTATACAATGATGATAATTCCATCACATCATAACCCAGTTTATTGCTCTGCATGTTAAAAGCACCAGAAGGGTCAGTAGGGGCACTCACTGCAACAGGCACATTAAGAACCTCTGCACTAGAAAAAGGCCTCTGCACGTGCTCTTTCCTTCACTAGTTTCCTCAAATATCTCAGAAACTCTATAGAGTGGGACAGCTGCATCAGAATTTTGTGTATCTGGCAAATGAACAATGTCAGTCCAGAAGCCAGACAGACCACACTTCGCACCTCTGTCTTCTTAGGTTGACTGACTRTGCACAAGCAGAGTCTAACCTGTCCCTGGGTGTTCCTAATAAAGAACACCACCCAGATTTGTCCTAACATTTGCAGCTTTACTCTGAGGGAGTAAAGGCTGAGAGGGAGTCAGAACAACTCCCAAAAGTAAGTGCAGCAGCACTGGATACAGATGGTGAGATTACCATGCCATTATATTGCCCTAGAAAGAAAAGGGCAAACAAAAAGGAAAAGYGTATCTTAGAAGCACACAAGAAARAGAAATCCAAGTATACACATCCACAAACTTTTTCTGGCTAGAGCCCAGAGAAGGGACATAAAGATGGCCTTTTATCAAGACAGCTATTTCACTATCAAAGTTTATCAGCTTGGAAAAAGGAATGAAGACATGATTTTAATTCAGTATTTGTCCCAGTTTAGGGCAGATTTGGGAGTCAACTTCCAATATACATCTTTGGTCTCGTTTAAGCACAATAATATATATATGTATCACATCACATACAAGCAGTGAAGATTATTTATTAAAATAGGAATATCAATCTAATATCGATATCCAACTGTGACAGACAAAAAACCCTCTAACAGTTAAAGTTAGAAAGTGTATGTTTATTACAACGCCAGGCAGCGCATGTGATAGCTCCCTAATGTGCACTGCGAAGATCACAGGTAATTACAAAGCCTTTTATTTACAAAAGTGTACAAAAATACCAATGCATATTCATAYCCCTGTCACCTCCTCTTCTCCGCTTCGTATGCTAATTGACAAAAAGGCCATTAAGCATGCGGAGTTTGTTTCCTGAAATGAGTCAGTGGTCTTTTTATGAGGAGTGGTCACCTAAAGGAGGAAGTAAAGYGAGTCTTCCTCGTCTAAACTTTCAGCCCTTTCAGTGCAGATGTGATTGATGGGTCCTTGGTATAACCCCTTGTTTCCTGTTTTCCAGGACTGTTTCAATGATTTCTGGAAACAGGAGGTTTGTAATTGTCCTGTGTTCCTGGGATTTCATTGATCAGTTTCCCTGTTTTTCACTGAAAACACAGCTACATAAACATGAAGCTGACAAGCAATGAGTTAGTAGATCCCGAATAGTTTATCTCAGATCCAGCTTCTTCTAACTATCCTCTAATTTTAAACTGATTTCAGCAAAGCTCGTCTATTCATTTCAGCTATATCAACAAATCTATTGTTAACTCCAATTTTAACTTTTCTAAGAATCTTTSCTCCTTTAAAATTAGTGTCTCAAAGAGGCACCCAGCCATGTGGAGTCATACAATGCAGCACACTTTTACCCCATGGAAAAAGTAAGGTATGAACAACAGAATAAGCTTTTTAAAATACTGATGGACCTTACCACTGTTCAGCGTGACGCTATTCTCTCCATAGATTGGCACCTTCTCCTCTCCCTTCCTCAGCTGGTTTGAAGAATTAATCACACAATTTCCAGRAATGCCAAAGTGAATCTGCCTAGTCAAAAGCAGGGAATAGAAAGTGTGCTCACTACTCATAGAGTGGCACTGTAATGACGGTACCACTTCAGTTTTGTATTTCCATCAAATAAATCTCCCTTGGGAAAGCAGATCTGTATACTTTTAYTATCAGAAGACACTACAGGAAGTAGTACTTCTGTATCGCCATACCCAATATGGATCACGTTACAAATGAAGACAGCTTAGCTCTGTGGTACCACTCTTTTACTGCAGGCCGCCGCTCCAACCCTCACCAGCCTCAGGGCCGCTTCCCGCCTCGAGCGCACAGCGCGCGCACGCCCCGCCGCGCCCCGGACCACTCGAGCCCCGCCCCCGGGCACGCCCCTGCCTTGTGGCACCCTTCCCTCTCGCCGGGAGAAGAGCGCCCTCGGCCAATCAGAGGCCTTCCCTCGCGCCCAGTCCGCGCGGGTAATGGCCAATGGGGAGCCAGCACCTGAGGCGAGGGGTTCGAGACGGTTAACGGTCGGCAGTTGGTGCTGGTCGGTCGCGGCGGCGGAGGACGTATTGTAGCGCAGTCGGAGTTCGTCACCTTAGCGAGGCACCATGGTGGGAGACGGGTTCCTTGCGGCTGCAGGGGGAGAAAGGGCATTTGGGAGACGGGATCCCTGTGGCTGCGGGGGGAGAAAGGGGGTTTGGGACCGCTTCTGTTGCAGCACTTCAGGGGAATTAACGACTGCACGTGCTGCGGCGGGACTGGCAGGCAGTCTCTGCTTGAAGTCCCCGCGGCAACTCCAAGGCAGARGGGTTGGGGAGGAGAGAAATTAGTGTGAAAGTTTATTAACTTTAGGGGAGCCGAGGGATAGAAAATGGCCGATAGCTAGAAAGACGAGATATGTGCAAGGGAAGTCTGTTCGGAGCAGGCACGTCCCGCGCGAAGAGACGAGGGGCTAACTGAAACCTCTATCCAGGCGGCGGGGAGATAGTAGGACAGAGCGTGGTGGCCGTCAGCTGGATCTACATGCCGGTTTTGGGCCGCCTTGGCGCGTGAAGCCATAGAGGCCGCAGCGCGTGCTCGAGGGACGGTGGTGGTGAGGGCAGAGGGGGCGGCGCGTGCCGGGGGCYGCTMTCTTGGGGCWGCCAATCAGAGGAGGGGGTGTGGCCGGTGGCGGCGAGGGGCGGGGCGGGAGGCGCGTGCTGGCTACCGCTCGCTGGGGTAGCCAATCAGAGGAGGGGGTGCGGCTGGTGGCCGCGAGGGGCGGGGCGGGCTGCATGAGGCTCGTGGATCTCCGGGGATGGAGCGGAGACTGCTGATGAAGCTACCAAGGGCACGGGAAAGAGCATCCCAGATACCTGCTTTTTCTTTTCCACCTCTGCTTTTTTCTAGATACACTCTTAACAGTAAACTAGAAAAGTTGCTTATTTCCATTTCAGATGTTGAGGCAGTTAAGGTATTGGGAGATTCAACATACATAACACAGTTGCTTAGACTTGAAGGATCTAGCTTAAAGGGGGCAGATTACATTTGACTGGGACTCTAAGATGATTTCACATAGGAATATGTATGAAAAAAACACGTGCTAATTGCTAGGGCCTAAATACTGGTACTCTTATTATAAAGGAAAATGTACTGAATGGTCCTGTGCAGAAAAGATTCTTGCAACAGTTGCCCAGTACGTGGTCTGGTAACAAGTTAAGGAAATTTGGGGTATATTGTATGAAGAGGTCTTCCAAAAATAAAAAGGAAGTGAAAAAGAGACTAGGCTGAATATTAAAGATGGAATATATATGCAGCATTGTAAGGGGTAACAGATTTGTATTTAGCCATGTATTAATAGAAACTATGTTGTGTTTTGGATCTTTCAATATTCACGAAGTCAGTGCAGGTCAGCAAAGGTAAATACTGTTTTGCCAGCATCAGACAACTTGTTCACTTTAATTGTCACTTAAGAGCAACCAGGGAATATTGCAGCAGAAAAAAATCATGGAAAGTACAACCCACGGGCATTGCCTCATTGCTCCATGCCTCATTATCATTCTCTTTTTACTTTGCAGCGTGAATGCATATCCATCCATGTTGGCCAGGCTGGTGTTCAGATTGGCAATGCATGTTGGGAATTGTATTGTCTTGAACATGGGATCCAGCCTGATGGTCAAGTGCCTAGTGATAATACTATGGGACGTGGAGATGATTCATTTAACACTTTCTTCAGTGAGACGGGAGCTGGTAAACAYGTTCCGAGAGCAGTGTTTGTAGACCTAGAGCCAACTGTAGTTGGTATGTACTCAACATTAAAGGTCTTAAGTGAAAAAGTGAGGACCCTTTAAGGATTTCCTACAGTCTTTTTTGTTTCTTTAGAAAAAATATTATTTATAGAACACTACAGAATTTAATATGTGTGTCTGGATGCTGTTTTGACATTTGCAGTTATTTGAAAGAAATTAAATAATAGTCTACAGTTAACAATCTCTCGAAAATGAGAACTTTTTTACAATCTGGATCATCTTTCCAGACTGCTGCACTGCATACAGAGTTTTGTTTGAGTGCTTTGCAGTACCATGTCTGTACCTGTAATGTAGTTTTCTGAGTGATCTCTGTGTTCCTTGACTACAAATACTGCTTTGTGTGTGCCTGATATTTACCCTGAAACAAAGGAGCAGAAATTGTGCCAAGTTCTTAGACTAGTCAGGCAAGCTACACGAAGTCAGAGATGCTGTCTACACTCTTTTGACATGTGTGCTTTGTGTGTAGTCACTAGGCACACACAAAACTGAACAGATCGAATTTACGATGTGATATTTTGGGGTTTTTTGTAGATGAAGTACGTACAGGCACATATAGGCAGTTATTCCATCCTGAGCAGCTCATTACTGGGAAAGAAGATGCAGCCAATAATTATGCCAGAGGCCATTATACCATTGGAAAAGAGATTGTTGATCTAGTGCTAGACCGCATTCGCAAGCTGGTAAGGATTCATGCTGCAAGTTAGTATTTAAAATAATAGATACAGCTCTATAGCTAGCTAAATTGATGGTTTACTGKTTTTTTGTTAAGAATTTTGTGCATAGTTAATTGTTCAAAACAAAATAACCTTTTATTTCCTGGCCTGCTCCGTCCCCCCTTTAAATAAAAATTCAATCAGTTAAACCAGGACCTTTCAAGAACACTGTTTTTTTTTATAGTAACAATGTAAAACTAGCAAACTTCTGACAGAAATGCTTTTGAATTATTATTTCAATACCTATTTCTCCAAAACCATCCATAACTTTTTTTCTCCCATTTTTTTCCACCTTGTTATAGGCTGATCTGTGCACAGGGCTGCAAGGCTTCCTCATCTTTCATAGTTTTGGAGGAGGCACWGGTTCAGGATTTGCATCGCTGCTCATGGAAAGGCTGTCTGTTGACTATGGCAAGAAATCTAAACTGGAGTTTGCAATTTATCCAGCACCACAAGTTTCCACTGCTGTAGTGGAACCCTACAACTCAATTCTAACTACCCACACAACATTAGAGCATTCAGACTGTGCCTTTATGGTAGATAATGAAGCCATTTATGATATATGTCGTCGTAACCTGGACATTGGCCGTCCTACTTACACCAATTTAAACCGATTAATTGGGCAAATTGTTTCATCCATCACAGCCTCACTGCGTTTTGATGGAGCCCTCAATGTAGATCTGACAGAGTTTCAAACTAACCTGGTTCCATACCCACGAATCCATTTCCCTTTGGTAACATATGCCCCTATCATCTCAGCTGAAAAAGCTTATCATGAGCAGTTATCTGTGGCTGAAATTACCCATGCTTGCTTTGAGCCAGCCAACCAGATGGTCAAATGTGACCCTCGCCATGGCAAGTACATGGCCTGCTGCATGTTATACAGAGGWGATGTTGTGCCCAAAGATGTCAATGCAGCCATTGCCACTATCAAGACTAAACGTACCATTCAGTTCGTGGATTGGTGTCCAACTGGATTCAAGGTATGTAGCCTTTGAAGTGCTCGATATCTAAATGATTAGGAATGGTTAGTCTTCAGAGGTGACAGTGTTGTAATGTCCCTTTAAAATATTTTGATAAAGGGCAAAATAACTCTAAGTTATTGGTGATTTTTGATTGTTAACAGAAATGAGTCTTTAAGTCTTAGCATTCCTAAGGAAAGTTCTCATTTGTTTTCTTGAAGGTGGGCATTAACTACCAGCCTCCAACTGTGGTGCCAGGTGCTGATCTTGCCAAGGTGCAGCGGGCTGTATGTATGCTGAGTAACACAACTGCTATTGCAGAAGCATGGGCTCGGCTTGACCACAAATTTGATCTCATGTATACTAAGCGTGCCTTTGTGCATTGGTATGTTGGGGAGGGGATGGAGGAAGGAGAATTYTCTGAAGCCCGGGAAGACCTGGCTGCCCTTGAGAAAGATTATGAAGAAGTTGGCCTAGACTCAGTAGAAGCAGAGGCTGAAGAAGGAGATGAATATTGAGAAAACTAAAGCCTGGGAAAACCTATTTACCAAAAAACCAAAAAAATTGCAGAATCCCGTTTGTTTGTTTTCAAATGTGCTTCCAAATAAAGTTCCAAAGATTGTACTGCTGCTTTTTTTTTTTTTTTTTTTTTTTTTTTTTTTAGTGTGTGTATTCATGAAGGAAGGCCAATTTGAGATTGCAGGTTTTGGTAGCAGATCTGTTACCTGCTTTAAAAGTGCACAGTAATTTCTACCTTCCTACATTAGCATAGTAAAAGAAAAATCTAATACTCTTTACTAGTATGGTCATATGAATACGAGCTTTAGAGACACATGGAAGCAGCTTTATCATAGGAYACTTGGCTTGTGTAAAAAGTGCTGACCCAGCTGGTTAGAGCATGGTGCTAACAMCACCAAGGTTGTGGTTTCAATCCCCATATAGGCCATTCAGTTGAGAGTTGGACTCGAGTGATCTTTGTGGATCGCTTCCAACTGGAAATTTTCTGTGAAATAACAAGGCTTTTGTTTGGGGGTTTGTTGGTTTGGGTGTGATTTTTTTTTTTTTTCTTTTTGTGGTTATTAAGAAAGAATTGCTGTATTTAAATACCAAAAAAGGCTCTGTTTTTGATGCTGGGAGACTGGAAAAACCCAGGTTTCAGTAGCCTAATGCATTAGGCATGCTCCTGCCAGCGGTAGCGGTTTTAAGCCGTGCCCGAGTGGAAGCTGCTCCGCACACGAGCCACCGTTCCCAGTCCGTCTCACACTCCTCAAGGATCACTTCCAGTTTTTCTTCCCACTCGACAGCTCCACCAGTGCACGGTGCTGCTCTGCCATGACGGGAGGATTGCCGGGGGTGCTCACGCAGCAACGGAGTCAGGCCAAGGCCACACGGAAGCGCGTAGGAGGGTACCTGTCCCGGGGCAGCCCYCGCTGCCGGCCGAGCCCGCCCCCGCAGGGCGCCGCGCGGAGGCGGCCGGGCCCGCCGCGGAAGTGCAGGGCGCCGCCCCAGGAGGCTGCGGGTGCTCTCTCCGCTGTTGCAGCGGAACGTTTCGAGACCATGGTGCAGCTTTACAACCTGCACCCGTTCGGGTCGCAGCGAGTAGTGCCCTGTAAGCAAGAACCGGCGCACTTCTGCTGCGGCCAAGACGTGCTGTTCGTGGCCAGCACGGCGGCCAGCTGCAGGGTGGAGGTGTTCGCCGTGCGCGAACAGGGCCGCTGCGAGGCCCTGGGCTCCTTCGCCACGCTGGGTCCGGTGCTGCGCATGGCGCACAGCTCGGCAGGTCAGTCCCGGCGATCGCTGGGTCCGTGAGTGCTCGGCTGGGGAGGCCGGGACGCGTCAGGCTCGAGTTGCGAGGAGCTGCCCTGCGGCTCGGCCGGGCGCGAATGGAGGGCCGGCCGAGCCGGGGGGCTGCGGCAGCCGGGCGGCCAACAAAAGCGCTCGGCTCCCGCCGCGGGAGGAGGGCCTGGCCGTCCCACCCGCCGCCCCCTCAGCCTCTTTCTCAGGCTACTTCCGAGCCGGGGGTGGGGCGCTCCTGCTGGAACGGGCTGGCCAGCGGGCCGGGCAGGGAGACGCGGSCCGATCCCGACGCTGGGGCCTGCAGGGAGGGTCGAAGCCGCATCTCCCTTCATCGTCTGCCTCCGCCTCGGTTGCGGTCTGCGCTCCCGCCCCTGCTTTTTGGTTTGGTTGGTTGGTTGGTTGGTTGGTTGGTTGGTTTAGAGCACGGAGTGGGTGGTCGTTCCAGTCCATTCCACAGCTCTTCATGAGTCTATTGGTCTGTTGCTTTCCATGGTCTGTAGAGAACAAAACATTTCCTCGTTAATGGATATGAGAAGGGAGGGGGGTGGAAGGAACCTTGTATGCAATCACAATTTATATAGAGGATTCGCATAGGAGTTACTCTGGACCTACATCTGTAAGTCCTTGCTTTTAGTGGTGTGTGAAGTGTGTGCTTTCTATTCAGTTAGAGAAAAATTGATGAAAACTGTTTTTGGAATTTTGTGTAAGACTTGAGACTTGAAGATGTTCTTTGTAAGGTACTACAGCAGGTAAAGAGCTCAGAAACTGTCATATATTTTTAATGATGTATCAGCATGACTGCTTTCTTTTAAGGAGACTATCTGGTGACAATTGAAGAAAAAAGCAAAGCAACTTTCCTAAGAGCATATATGAACTGGAGATGCATGTCTGCAGGGAGTTCTCGCGTGTGTGTTCGGATGGTTGGTCACAAGATGGAAGAGTCATACAGTGAAACCTTAAAAGAACAGATGTCAGTTGTTGAAATGCCACTTTCAGATCCTCCACTGTGCATTTCATGTTGTCCTGTGACTGGAGATCTTCTTGTGGGCTGCAAGAATAAACTAGTCTTGTTCTGTTTGAARTACCGGGTCATAAACCAGAAYTTGACTGTGTTAGATTTTGAACGCTCCTTAATTTTGCACATTGATAACCTCATTCCTGCTGAAGTTGCATTTTGTGCCAGCCATATAGCCATAACAACAGAGCTGGATGTTCTAATCCTGAAACTGGAACCGGTCCAGCGAAGTGCAGACGGGACAGAGCAATGTACTCAGGGAGTCAGTGCACCAGAAAAGGCTGTGGATGGAGGTAGGTGCTGAAATAAAGTTTGTTTTTTCTTTAAAATCTCCAAAAATCTGCTAATTGATTCCCATTGTTCTGAAAGTAGTCTTGAACAAGGAAAATATTTCCAGATTGTCCTATCACAGACTATCAGCTGAATATTCTASAACGTGAAAGGTTGTACCAACCTGCAGTTGGAGGTAACATTTCAAACAARTATGCCGTTATGCTGCACACTTAGAGGTTAGTACAGCCTCTGCAGACACAGAATTAGGCCACGTTAATGTGGTAGTAGTTCAGTGTGCTGTGTTCAGAAAAATTATTCTATCATTGTCACTGCCTAAGTAACTGGCTTACACAATTACGAATGTTGTGATRTCTGTATACTTTTGTAACTGTTGGGCTCAGAACCTGCCGTAGTCAAGCAAATTCTCCTTTTCCAGCCCATTCTCTTTTTCGGGGGCTTGCCTTAGAATGCTGGAAATCCCAGAAATAGATGTACTCAGGAGGTTTCATTTCTGTGTATTGTAGGATATAAATTTATATATAATCAGTTATCAATTCCCACTTTTCCAAAGGTTTATGTATCAGATCAACACCAACAAACCATAGGAAGATCCTTTCTTTATACTTGAAGAAACTTAAAAGGATAGTTTTTTAGAAATGGCAACTGTGCCTAGAAAAAATTTAAAGGTAAATAATACTTTTCAGATAGGGACAATATAACTGCAACGCTCTTCACTGAGTGAAGATGGACCTTTTCTCAGATAATGGTGTCCTGCCCCTATTTTTTTTTTTTTTTTTATTACTAAGAACTACATGGAAAAGTTCCTGTTACTTTCTGAAAGTTATTAGGATTTGCTTTCCAGGACTTAAATGAGTTAAAGATAACACAACTTCCTGTGATAGCTGCCTTTGCCTTCTCAAAACCTCTTCAGCTAAAACTCAGCATTTTTTGATGACCAGCCATTTGCAGCACCAGTTGCCTTTGACTCACCTTCTAATGAATAGTTTACCTGTTTGGGGTGTTTTTTCCAGAAATCTTGACTCTTAAGTATTCAGGCTGTTGAGACTGAAATAGGAATTGTTCCCATCTTCTAGTACAGCTGTTTTCAAGATCTTGTGGTTTGAGGAAGCCAATGCTAGCAGGGTAGCTGTAATTGGAGTATTTAATTGATATTGTCATGCCATTTTCTTACTGCTGCATGGAATGGTTTGAACAATTAAGACAGCATTTTCATTGCTCAGGTGTGAAAGATGAAAGTCCTTCAACACATCCTTTACAGCTTGAATTAGATGAGTTCATCATATGTCAGAAACCAGTGGAACTGCTTGGGGAAGAAAGTAAGCTATGTGAGATACCCATTACACTGGAATCCACAGAGTTACCTTCAGAAGACACAAAGCACTTCCAAGTGCAGTATCTGCTTTTCAGGTATTACAGATGTATTTTCCTTTTTATGGGTTAATTTACTACAAAAAAMCAAACTGAGACATGTGTTTTATCTTTTTAAAAGGAAACTCTTGATATTTTGATTTCTGGGGGTTTTATAAGGTTTGGTGTTTCTTTTGAGCTGAGGAAATTATGGTATACCAAAGAAACCCCACTTTTAGTATCTTGGAATATTTCACTTGGAAGGGATCTGCAGCAATCATCCAGTGCAGCTGCCTGACCACGTCTGGGGTGAGCCACTGTATTATTATGGGCACAGTTCAAATGCCTCTTAAACAGTGACAGATCTAGGGTATAAACCACCTGCCTAGGAAGCCTGTTCAGTGTTTCACCATTCTTGGTAAGAAAATGCTTTGTCAAGTCTGAACCYCCCCTGGCAAAGCTTTGAGCCTTTCCCAGGTGTCTTGTCCCAGGATCCCAACGAGAAAAGTTCAGCTCCTGCCTCTCCAGGTCCCCTCCTCAGGAAGCTGATTTAAATTAATCAAAATTTCTATCAAAAACTGAGGAGGAATTAATGTCAGGGTTCAACAGCAAATTCCAAAGCAAAGCTGGGGAAAGGATGACACATTAGGAAAAATAATATTGGAGATGGCATGGTGTTCCATATAGCTCAGTGGACTAAAAAGAAAGAGGAAGAAATGGTCAAAAATCAATTGTGAGATTTCTTCAGCAATGTCAAACTTTGACATGCATTTTGCAGACAAGCAAAGAGAGAGGATTTTGGTTATAGGGACTCATTAGAGCTCTATCTAGCTGTGCCATGTGCTTCCTGGCATTGCTGTGCTAATGGCATTGGKAGAAGGAGTGTGCATTGTTGAGTGTTAAAACATGAGCTGTACCTCTTGCAGCCAGTGCTGTTTACTTGTCCAAAGTCATAATTTCTCACTGCAGTCCCATGTTATTTCGGACTTTTTTCCTAGACATTTTGCCCCCGACCAGTCGCCTTTTGGGTTTTGTGAAGAGACAAAGTTGCACTCTGTTCAACTGCTTCCTGTATACCAGACAGGTATATGGATATGCATGAATGTACAATAGACGGTGTCACAGACTTGTGAGAGGAAAGAGCTTCTTTGTGTATCCTGTTTCGTACACTGTGATTTCTGTATGATTTGTTTTTAAATTGAGATCTTTCCTCCCTTTTCAATGATTTAGACTGAGCTTCTGTTAACAAAGAAGTCTTATAATTTCTCCAAGTGCTACATGAACCTTGAACTAAAATACCAATTTAACACACCAGAAGTGTGACTAAATCAGCTTTTAGTCAGTTCTTTACCGATAAATTTTGTGTTGCAAACAGTCACTCTTTACATTGCATTAATAAAATTCTCCTTAGTGTTGCAAGATACTAGACTGCACTCAGCCAGCCAAGGAAATCAGAGTAGTAAACCTTAATAATCACTAAGATACTGGTTACCTTTCTGAAGGGCCTTAATTAAAACTGGAAGGAATGAATGCAGATTTTAGGGGTTCACTAGCTCAAGACCCAAAAGATCCATGGAAGAGTTTAATGCTGTATGTTAGCAGTCACATTTGTAGAATCACAGAATGTCCTGAGTTGGAAGTGACTCACAAGGATCATTGARTCAACTCCTGGCCCTGCGTGGGAGAACCCCAAGAATYCCACCAAGTGCCTGAGAACATTTTCCAAATGCTCCTTGAGCTCTGGCAGGATGGGCCRTGGCCACTGCCCTGGGCAGCCTGTTTCAGTGCCCGACCACCCTCTTGGGGAAGAACCTTTTCCTAATACCCAACCTAAACCTCCCCTACATAGCTTCATGCCATTCCCTCAGGAACTGCACATCAAATACTCTTAGGTCTTTCCTCAGTCTCCTCCAGGCTGAACAAACCAAGTGCCCTCAGCCACTCCTCCTGTTGCCTCCCCTCTAGACTCTTCACTGTCTTTGTACCCATTCCTTCATCTCTTCTCTAATAGGTTTATATCCTTGTATTGTGATGCCCCTAATGGCTCCCAGGACTCAAGATAATGCTGCCCCAGTGCAGAGCAGGGTGGGACAATCCCATYCCTGCCCCCCCCAGCAATGCTRTGCCTGATGCATCCCAGGATATGGTTGGCCCTTGACTTTTACTGACTGCTCACTCAGTTTGAGATTGTTTACTGTCTACTAAGTAGCAGTGCCTCATTTAGCATGCAGCTGACTGAAAAGAATGAGCTACTTGCCATTTAACTCCAGCTGTCTTAGGCTCTTTTGTGATTTACATGCTTTCACAAGAGGGTCTGTAGAATATGAACACAGCTGTTACCTGCTAAAGTAGCGTCCTAATAAATTCTGCCATTTCCACCCTTTCCTCCCCTTTAGTAATGACCTGGATTTTTTTTGTGAGCTGCAGCTCTGGATGAACATTCATTCCAACTTAAATGTAATTGTCTAAGATCAGGCTTTCAGTCCATGGAGGTATAGTTGTGGTGAATTTAGGACTCTGTAATGGTGTTACATCTATAGAATTTCTTCACTAGGTGCTGTGTCCATATTTTTGTGAAAATGCCTCCAAATGAGATAACATATCATAGAAGTTTCTGACGTGCACTGAACTTCATTTAAAATTTCTTTTTACTAGATGCTTAGAAAACTGGTCTGCAACTTGGACCGGTTTTATTGTATCTTTTAGGCATCAGGCTTGGAATGGAATCACCAGGTTTTTATTTATGTAGTACATAAAATGCCTTTCTCATTGTTACTTCTAGGAATTTCTGCAACAGCCTATGGGGAAGCTGAGAACAAGAGAAAACTTCTGAGTCTTTTCTGCTTTTTCTCTTTACCTCATATTGGATATCTCTACTCTATTGGGAAGTTAGTAGAACTAATTTCTACTTACCAATATTCAGAAAAGTCAGAGCAGGCGGTTCTCACTCCACAGTTCCTGCACGTCATTACAAGGTACTGTGTTTATGGTTTTACTGATAGTATTATTATCTTGTCCTTTTTAATTTCTTTTTCTTCTCTGATATGTCCTTCATAGTTTCCTGGAAAAATCTGGGTAGGCTCATGTATTAGTTCAGCACACCTTCCTGCTTGGGCTTCTAAGCCCATTTCTTCAAAGGAAAAAGAAYTGATTCACTCTAGTCTTGGCTACTTGATTTTTGCAAATCTTAATTTCTTTCCTTCATTATTGTGTTTTCTTCTTTTCCTCTAGTCAGAACCTGCAGTGCTTCACAGTGCGATGCAGTGCAGCAGCAGCTCGTGAGGATCCATATATTGACACGACTGTGAAGGTGCTCTCATTATCTCACTGACAGAGTGGGGTGGTGGTATGGCACTTAGTTAACTTTTAAAATCCTGTTMGTTTCTGGTGGCTGGACCAACATCCAAAATGAATGTCATGTTGTATTTTGGTGGTCTACAGATGTCTCAATGGAACAATCTATTATTGCCATGTAAAATTCTAGACCATTAGTATAATATTTTAATGTAAAACATGAAAAGCTATAAAATCACTTACTTTTTAAACTAAATTCCATGCTTTTCTATACAAAACTGCAGAAAGGGTGCAGAATTTTCCTTTATTGTATTGATGATCTCTTTTAAATGTCCTCGAAAAACCAGTTTTTCTAAGAGGCATGTAGGCAATCAAACAAGTAAGTCTGCTACCAGATACTTAGGGCATGGTTTTATGGAGGAGGACTTTTGATCCTTGCAGGTCTAAACTTCTCCCCTTTCTTAAATGGCTTATCAGTAAAAATCTGTTGAATGTAAAGATACACATGATACATGTTAATAAAAGTAATACAAAAAATAGATGGAGGTGTGGTTTAAGATAGCATTTAAGGATTTCTTCTGACCAGGTAGACAGCTGATGTAAAGAAACCATAGGACAGTATAAGTTTCATAAAATTTTCAAGAGCCAGACATGACCTGTCCTCTGCTCTGGATAGCTAATACCAGCAGGTGACACAATCTCTCCTGCCCATTCTCCAGTCTCAGCTTTCTGTGTTTTCAGTGTGGGTTACACTGAAATCTATCACAGTTCCTCCAGTCAGTCAACAGGCTGCCTCCTGTGTCTGTAGGAGTTTTGGGGAGATGTGAAGGCTTCAGTYCTACACAGATTCCATGCTGCAGCTTGCCATCCACAGTGTGCCTGCCCACTCTGGCATGGATCCCTCCATGGGTTACTGTGTGAGTCCTTCATGGGCCAGTTCTTTCGTGGGTGTCCAATGTGGAGTTTGAAGTGTTATGGTGGTTATTTTTATTATTTGCTATTACTGTTTTTCCTGCTGTTTTTTTAAACCAGTTTTAGAGCTGCCTCATTCTGGGTCTCAGTAGCCCAGGGCAGTCTAGACCCTTCAGATCACCACTGTAGGCTTCCACATCTTTCAAGAAATGTTGAGGTGTCTTCAAAAAGCAGGTTACACATAAAACGCTGKGTTGTGTTGTTTCACTGTGTATGTTAATTTGTAAATGAAATATTTTATATTTATAAAGCTCTAAATCTAGAATATTTCTATGCAAATGAGGTTTCATTTTTCAATTTTTAGTCCTGTACAGATGATAGCATATGTTTTATGTGAAAAGTGCATATAGAACAAATCGGGGAAATAATACTGGCTATGTAAGGTAACAATAGGTAAACAAATATAATACTTCCATCTGTAATTGTTTTTTATAAGCAACTGAAATCAAGGCTTTTATAACCAAGCAGTCTCTTAAAACTCAGCCAAATTCAAGCTATTTAGGATAAAATTTTCTGCATTAGGTGGAATTGAACCTCAGGTTCAATYATTTTGAGAAACATAGCTGAAACTGTGCAGTTGCTTTGAAGAGTGAAATAACTTTTTTCYGCTCATTATTAAATGATTCTTGTAAGGCATTTATGAGTACTTTTATTCTTGTTTAAATGAAGCACTCAAARTTAGTAAAGCCAGTGGATGTTTATAATGTCAGATAATTATACAAGAGTTACTTTTTTTTTCTGATTTATTTAAAAACTCAAGTATATACCAAGTGAAATTACAAAACAGTCACTTTCCTTTTATAGGCTTGTCCACCTGTCACACTGGATGTCTGTACATTAAGAATACAGCTTTTTATAGGACCAAGAGCTATCTGTCATTTCAAAAACCATATAATTCTTTTGACTAAGGCAGACACCGAAGATATTACTGAAAGAAGAAAGCCTACAAGAAGGATGCTGTAAGGATTTGTATCTTTTAGGGAGATGTACTCTGTGTACAGTACTGAACTTGTGGATATTGCAATTTAAGAGTGGTTCCTCTGTTGAAAAACTCTTCAGAAATAATTGCCTTCTTAGGGATTGAGAAGAGTAATCAAGCTTTTTTTTTTCCCAGTTCTGTTGTATTTACTGACATAGAAGAAATGAGCATAAAGTCACAAATGCTGGAAATCAACAAAATGTTAAAATAACTTTACTAAGAATTTGTCCTGATAATTAAATAAAATTATCTTGAGAAAAAAAWGTAGACTACCAAAAATACGTAGTGCCAAAACTACAGGTTACAAAATGTGTTGCAGCACAAAATATAATGTCTTATCTTTGGCTAAGGGTTCTTTCCAAGAAGGTTGTGAAAATCACTGTAGTTATCCATGACAGTGTAGTTATCCTTGGATCAGACTTTTCCCCAAGTTACTGTTGTAGCATGTGTGTAACCAGAGGCATATGTGACTTTTTACAAGTCTTCATGGAAACTGCTATTCCCTTTCCATTTTTGAAGGCTTTTCCTAAAACAGCTAGGCAGGTAAAACATTCTAAACAGCTATTCAGAAACCACATTTATTAAAGTCACTTTAAGTTAATTAACAAGAGTGGGACAACTTTAGTTGGTTGAGGACTTATTTGAACCAGTATTTCTTAAAGTTTAGAGTAGACATTATTCAGAAGAAGATGAGGAGATGCCTGTCAGGAGAAATGACTATTCAAAATACTACAGTTTTCTTGTATAAAGCACATTTTCTGCCAGTTGTGTTGTTTCAAATATTTCAATTGGCATTTGAAGAAGATACACTCTTTGCCYTCTGTAAAGAAAATTAATTGGACAGTACTAAGCTACGTAGCACCATAACTKGAAAATAAAGATGTAGACATCTTTACATCTGTACAGTTAAAATAGAATAAAAACCAGAACAAAAGGTCTGTTTTCCTACAGTGTTTTTAACTTTAGGGCTTTATAGACCAAGCCAGTGCTTTAGAATGAAAGCATTCTGATACCTCTTTGTGTCATGTCTTGGCAAACACTTTAATAGAGCTGCAGGGGCAAACGTGCACTAACTCCTTACAGGAGATTAAACAGCTAATTTAAATTACTTAACTGTTCAAGCTGTGGTTAGATAAGGCCCTGGGCAGTCTGACCAGTTCAGTGGGTGGCATCCCATGCCTATGACAGGGGTATTAGAACTAGGTAATCTTAAGGTCCAAGCCACGTKGTTTGATGATTATATGATTTCTGATACACTGTGTTGTTAAGCTCAGTGGAAGATCTAGTGGACAGTTCTGGTGATGACTCTTGTGTATGAACATGCCTATCCCTGTTCTGTTCTATGACTTAAATTCACATCTTAACTCTCCAGCAGTTACTCATCTGCAAATATACCTATTTATGCATTTGAATTACGAAATGTTGGGGTTTTTTGGTTGCATAGTGTTTATTTCAACACTGACACCTCTTTTCTCTAGTTCCAGAAAGACTGACAGCATCAAATCCAGAACAAATTCTGAGTCAGAGCCTGGTTGGAATTTATATATTATAAACACTGTTTCAACAATTCAGCTTTACAGAGAAATGGTATTGCCCAACTCCTGCTTTTGTTGTTTGCTAACTAAAAATAAATACTGTTAATTTATTTCTGATGTATGTAATTGCTGAATATAGTGTAATGTATTACTTGTGAATAGCCCATAGTCCTCTTTCAAAAGGCTGCTGTCCTCATTAGAATTGTTCCTGTATATTCTTAGTTTTTGTCAGCAGCCTAAGTATCTCCTTTGTCTGTTCTAGGTAGATTATAGTAGAACTTATGAAAATGTTAAAACTGAGAGCTGCATCCATCTTCTAAGTGAGGCTCACTTACTGGTCAGAGCAGCTATAATGGACCCTTATTTCCTTAAATCAGATGAGAAGGAAGATCTTCTAAGAGCATTCAGAGAAAGTTGTGCCTTCTTGGGAGACTGCTACAGCAGGTATGTTTTAGATGTCAAAGTGGCATAGGTGAGCTGTGTTTCCAGTAGTGTAACCCTAAAATGAAAATCCATAATTCTTTGCTATTTTATATTAGTATTGYGTATGTAATACAAACTTTTCTGTTTTACAAAACCAGCTTAATCTAGTCCTCTCTTCTGGTTGTYTTTACTGTCATTGAACAGAATTCAATTATTCAGAATTATGTTGAATTAAACAGAACTACGTTGRATATGCGTTTAACAAAGCAGATAACTGATGTGCCTGCGACTTTGTTTGGTGTAGTTTTWGTTCTTACAGTGGCAAAAGTGTTGCCTTTAGTTGTTCTGTTATTTTGTCCTTCCTCTCTGKTTCCTTCAGGTTTGACACAAAGGATTACCACCTTGCTTTGCCATACTACAGGATGTCAGGTTTATCCATGACTGAAGTTTTAAACAGACTAGTTTCAGAAGGTGATGAAATACAGACATACGAGAAAGGATTTATATTTTACTTAACTCATTCTCTTAATGAAGACTCAAATGAAGAATTAAGTAAGGTAAAAATAAATTGGTTTATTTGCAATCTGCTAATTTACTTCTGATTTTAAGAATTGTGTATCAAATATTAATCACTTTCCCTTTGAAAGTGCTGAGCTGCTTTTTTAGTTTTACAGTTATTCTTTTTCAAATTATTTTTATTTTGCCATTTTTGTTGAATAGCAAGCAGCACCTGTGATGCTTTGGATTGCATTTGGTCATACAGGTTTGACTATCATGATGCATGTTGGTATGATCTGGTTCCCACTTGTGAGACACTTCTGTTTTAGGAAAGCCCTTCCTCATATTTCTGTCTCTCATTTCTGTAGCAAAACAAACTTGTTTCTTTGATCATTGCTAAATTGTACAGATTGCTGAAAACAATTCATTTTGGTGGTAGACGTTCTCTTAGCATGCCAGAATATGGGTTGAATCACTACCAGTTTAGAAATCCTTTACTTTTACAACTTTTAAAAGTAGGGAGGAGAGAGGCAGGAAGGGCACTGTGATTTGATAGCTAAGCTGAACTTGTCTGTTTTAAAGAAATGCAAACAAACCAGCCACAAAAACCAAAACAACAGAACTGCTCTACTTTCATATGCTATAGAAGAATGTATATCTGAAAAGGTCCAAACCGTCAAATGGCTTTTATTTTAATAGGAATCAGGAAATAAAGTTCTCCAGATATTCTATCTCACGGACCCTGTGCAGCTGCCTCATATCCTTTGCAGTCCCAGCATGAGAAACGTATGTCCTTTGACAGCTGTGAAGTATCTTCAGAAAGTAGAAAAGATGATGCCATCAGTGGTCCTGACACTTACTAAGGCTTTCTTGGCTTTGAAAATGGGAGACCTGACAATGTATGAACATGAAATGGACTCCTATAAGGAGGTAAAGTATGCCAAGAGCATGAGCTACTCATGCTTTACATGTCCAAGCCAATAGTTTGACTTGCAGTTGCATTTTACAGTAAAAGAAACTTCTGATCACTCCTCTTCCCCGTGATATGCTGTGTYGGCTCCACTGAATGCCTGCAGTAACAGTAGAATGGAGGGCTGACATGCACTGTACAGTTTACCCTGCAGGTAGGGTAGTCTTGTCTTGGCAAAGACCTTGAAAATAAGCAAGTTTTGAAGCTCTTAATTCTTGATCAATTAGATGTTGTTTTACTGGGATGTAACCAACTCTGCCAGTGCTCTTCAGCTGCATGTATAGTAGCATTTCTACACCTCTTTACCTGAAATTAATATGTCATATGCCCATCGAAACACCATCTGTATGCAAACAGCTGTTATAAAATTGCTCTTGGACAGAATATTTGTCCATTGTGCTCACAAACTGAAGTTTCTGTATACAATTTCACATCTTACGTGGAATCAGAGCACTTAACTCTTATTAAGAACAGATCAGAACCTACTTCAAAGCTATCAAAGTAAGAATTCCTCATCATTGGGGGCAAAAATSTTAGTGGAGCTGTCTCTGCCATAGGTGTTCACATGTGTGAGACCAGTCTGTAAATTCTTGTTGAGTTTGATCAAGACTGTGGAATATCCAAAGTGATAGATTTTGAAACAGGAACTTTTTCTTGTAGTGGGATATTGGGATTCTAAACACTTTTAAAATAAAGGGATAGCTGTTTCAAAGTTTGATATCATACTTGGGTGGAAGAAGTCCTGCAGAGTTTTTAAAGTTAACTGTTTTTGAGTTGCAAGGTGAGAACTGTGGGGAGCTATTTCAGAAATTATATTCAACACCACCTGCTTTTGCAGCACAATCAAGTGAAATTGCCATGTTGTGAGCAAACATACACTGCATGGATGTTATTTTGAGAATAAGGAGGCTTAGGCTTGAGTGTTTTTAGCTGGATTTTCTTTCTTTCTAATTTGATCTATTAAATATGTTCTGTTGCACTTCACCTTTAAAAAAGCATTTTATTTCAAAGTAGGAAAAAGCCTATTTTCAGCTAAAGCTGAAAGATAAYCTAAATTTTTCTTCTAGGTCTGCCTTATATTTCTTGTGCAATTCATTTAATTTACTTAGGCATTATTTTTCCACTGTCTTTAAAATGGGAATAATGTGTTGTTATACTCACCTTCAAATGCACACGCATAACTCAAAATGACTTCTTGTTGCACAAAGTGCAGCACATTTCGATCTTTGTTTCAGGGGTATTTTCAAAATAAAAATCACACTTTAGCCAAGTAATCTACAGAAATTTAGCAAAATAGCCTCTTGAAAAGTCAGCCAGTGATTTTTCAAACTACCCTGTATATCAAATGTCTTGGATTTCTTAGTGAGATCCATTTTATGTGCACACTAGCTCCATCTTTCAAAACCATATTGCTTTCAGTGTTCAGGCACAAGGCCTGTTTTTCAGGAGTTGCTGCTCCAGAATGTGTTTGGATCTCTGTCTCTGGAGAGCTACTCTATGAATTGCAGGAAGGATTTACCTTCATCCCTGACTACTTTTATCTGATTTTCACTGCCCGAGGAAATGCTGGGTTTAGAATCATCTATATATCGAATTCTTTACCTGATTGATATCTAATTGTGTTTGTAGACAACACTGGCTTGTGGCTTCATTGGGCAACCACGACTCCTGCAGCAGCGTAAGGAAGGAATTGTTGTGCCAACTGAGTTTGCTGTTCACCTGAAGGAGATGCAGCCTGGTTTATTGGTGGCTGCCACTGTGGCTTTATATGAGAACAGTAAAATTGAACTAGAAGAAGCAGATACCTTTTTCAAGGTTGGCCTGGGATCATGTTTTTACTTCTGTTTTTTTTATAGTGATATTGTTGTGGGAAAGAAAAGCAGCCTCAGTTGCTCTTCACTTGCATTTCAGCATTTCTACAGAAAGAGCGAGATGAGGGTTGGAGATATTCCAGTCATGATAGATAGTTACAGAGTCAGAAACTGGACCTTCTGGAATGAAATACTGGTTAAGCAAAAAAACCCCACCAAAATATCCATTAAGTTCTTTGCTTCTACCCTATTGAATGGAAAATACCTGATCTCAGAGCCCTTTCAGTGGCTTCCTAGTGATTGAGCTTCCTAAGACCATTGAAATGTAACAGAATTYAGATAAATTAATTCCATAAGCTCCTTTTAAAGAAATCTTTAGAATTAAAATATACTTCTAAAGAATAAGGCTTAAATATGAAGTTATGTAATGTTCTGATGATTTGTATAAATTGATGAAAGAAAAGTGTGTGTCTGCAGTTTACAAGAATACTAATAGTTTTTCTAGTGTCCCTGAAGTTTTCTTTCTTTCAACAGGGAATAGACAAACCCTTTTTTCTTTTATCTGCAATGAATAGCAACATTTGGGTTAAAATGTGTTTTTCAATGTATGTGTGTTGCAGTCTTTCTTACTGTATCTGTTACTGTGAAAGACCTGTATCAAAAAGAGCAAGTCATGAATTCTAATGTTCCAATTAGAACAAGTGGTGTTGTTTAAAACCATTTGGAAACCAAGTAAAAATCCTTCTTGCTGGTGCATCAGATCTTAAAACATATTCCTTGTGGGTCCTACCATGATATCCAGCTGAGCTACACTGCAGATCTTATCATGGACTGTAGAGACTTCTTTTGAAGACACCTGCTTGTTTATTGGCATATGTAAAAATCCTCCTCATTAGCAGTCTGTAAATACTTGCTGACAGTTGTACTGATATTTCTGGCAGTGGAGTAAATCTTAAAGGAGAAATCAAATCTGTTGGTCAGAACTGAATACCTTAAAATCATTTAATGAACTTTTTACTCTGCATAGCAGTGTATTACTTAGAATCACAGGACAAAAAAGGAATCAAAATTCTACTTCTAGTAGAAGTGAAAAACTGTTCTTCCTGTCTTTTCTAACTTCTGCCACTAATAATCACCATAGTCTAACTTGCTGTCTTCTATCATTTTTGTTCTTAGATGTTGTGTAGTAGCAGTGAAAACACTATTCCCCAGCTCCTGGTGGATTTCTGGGAAGCTCTTCTTGTAGTGTCCTCTCAGGAAGAAATACTTCAGGAGCTGCTATTGAGGGTAACTTCTCAGTATGTTTGGAGAATATCAAGGAAGCAACTTCCTGAGACTAAGCCACTGAAAACAACAGARGATCTAGTAAGTTGTAAACTTCACAGAGGAAGTTTTAGGACTGCAGTGTTCCTCCAAAATCTATCCAAGTACCATCCTTAATATTATAATTCTAGACAGTTTATCTCTTAAAAGAAGCAAGACTGAAATCAAATAAGGTGGTGTGGAGTTACAAATTAGTATTTYTGTCTTTGGCCAGTCCTGCTCCTTGGGGGTATTTGCAAATATACTTCCAATAGGAATCTCATCTCTGGATAGAAATAAGGGTTAAAATGAAACAATGAGAATTTATCAGGTGGATTATTTACAATTTTACAAAGCTAACTAAATGAGAAAATTGTGTGAATGATGAATTCTAAAGAATTATGAACAGGAAGGCTGAAATACAGAACTAAATAGAAGTCTCCAGTTTATTTGTTATTAAATTGTGTGAAGCAGATAAGAAAGGGTAAGTGCTAAATTATGCTATTTGAGATTAAAGTTTTCTTTACTCACGGTGAGTTTCATATGGAACTGTCACTAACAGAAATGTTTCTTCTATTGCAACTTGATTCTGTCTTGAATAGATAAACTCCTGTAGTCATTTTGGGTTGATTGTCCCATGGGTAACTTCCATAATGTCAGTGGTATGTTCATCTGACAAGGATTACCATGAAGACATCTCAAGACTACAGGTATGAAACAGTATTACATCTCAGTGCTTTATATCTTAGATCCATTCTGCATGTTTGTCTGAATAACTTTCTCCAGCAGACTCTCCTCCTCCTTCCCCCCTAAGTTATCCAAGTAAAAATGTAAGATTGACTGAAGTGATGGAAGAAAAAAATATTGAATTGTTCTGTTGACAACAGTATTTACATTTGCATCTATTCTAAACTTGCTTTCTCAGTTCTCAGCARTATTTATTAAAGGAAGTGTTATTTCAAGATTATTCCAAGTAAGGGCTTCTGTTCTAAAGTTATGGTTAGCATTTTTTTGCAATATTTGTCTTAAATCCAAACAATACTTTTTCTTCTTGTCTTCAGTCTCTTTTATGTAGTCAGTCAATCAATATAGCTTCAGCTCTGCCTGTTTTGGAGCCCCTGACAGAGGCTGACAGTGTTGGCCTCACCATCCGTGTTCTCTGCAATACCCGTCTGGGCAGGTACGAGGAAGCCATGGAGCAGCTCCTCAGCAGGTGTCCTGATGCAGCTGTGTGCTATGCTCAGCATGAGCTGAAAGGTGACACTCAGGTGGGCTACCTTCAATAGTTATTCACTATCATTTGGGGGTTTTTCCCCTAACTGAAATGCTGTATGTACAGATGGACTCTGGATGGATCACATAGCCTAGCTTTCACACAAGGTGAATTGCTTAGCTTGTGTTCAGCCTCTTCCTTGGCATTTTAATTCCTTAACTGAGTCCCCAGTGATTGTAATAGGATACTTTTTTCCTCCAGTTTCTTTTGTGACTTATTCATTACAGTAAAGTTCAGGCATAGTCTTTTCAGATGGTGGAGTGCCTTAGAAAAGAGTGATGTGTTATTTTTCTATTTAGTTTCTAGTTTCTTACTAACYGTGTTCTAAATTGTTTGTCAGCGTTTATAATGTGAAATCTTAGTATTAAGAGATAAGGCTGATAAAACTGATAAGAGAACATGGTCCTTCAAATAAAATTGCACTTAAATATGGTCTTCCTGTGTTCTAGTGACATCTGACCTTCTAGCAATCAGAATGGTACCAGTACAMTGGTGGAAAGATTATGTCCTTGTGTCCCATTTTCCCCTTAGGCCTCTATACAGTTTTAGATTTTCTTCTAGTGTTCCAGGAATACTGGAGTTTATTTCCATTTCCCAGCATAGTCACTCAAGTAATTGTATGCAGCTTTGCTGACCAGAGTCAGCAAAGGTGATCTCTACCAGATGGATGTACTAGAACTCTAGTCAGAACCAGATTTGAGCTTTTTATTCAGATCTGAAAATAGTTTCTSTGATTGTTTCTACATTAGAATAGAATGTGAGGTTGCAGTACTAAATCTGAACACAAGGGAAAGAAACTAGTTGCCAGGTTTTAAAGGACTTATCTACAAAATTGTGCACAAAACCTAATTTACCACGACAGCTGTTGGAATGAGACAGATCAGGTCAGGAGATAGAGCAGTGCTATTCACCACTTTCCATGGAGCTGTTCTGAGAGGAAAAAAAATTCTCTTACTGTTGTTATTCTAATTATGTGACTTTTTTTATCTTCTAAACTTTTGTGGATTAGGCTCTGTGGTGGAAGAAGCTGCTTCCTGAACTTTGCAAGAGAACTAGACTTAGTGGAAATGACTGCCCTGTTCTTATTTCATCACTCAAAGGTAAATCAWTTGGTTGTAACTCAACTCCAGAAGCCTTTGTACATCAGCTAACTTTCTTAATAACTGTTCAGACTAAGGACTACTGATAGGATAATTTGGAAAAAAAGGGGCTCTTTTTCTTCAGTTAAAGCTAATGCAGTTTAGCAGCCTTTCTGGTCACTAGCACAGAATTCTGCAACGTAAGCAGTGTAGCCTCATAAAAATCACGGTGTTCATTTTGTATTGAAAACAGGTAAATTGTAATCATACTCTTTCTGTATAGATCAGGAATAGACACCATTTAAAAACCTACTAAACAGAACTAATTGTGATTGKTTTTTTTCTAGGCTAAATGACTATATGATTCTTAGGCTGCTATTGATAACACAGGGGAGGCTGAAGTGTGTATTAATGATTAGGTCATAGACTGAAAAAAACTGTGTTAATACTAGAAGTTGAGAAATCCACCCTAGTAGTTCTGTAGTCCTATTGTTATGTGTTTGTGAGAAGCTAATACTATTGTGTATAGCTGAGGGGCCAGTGTGATTGTTTTGACGAATCAGGAATATTAAATAAATCACATATATTGTTAWAAGTATGCCATTGGAATGCCTGAGAAAAACAACATTGTGGGGTTTGCATTGTGCAGCATAGGTTGCCATGCTCTATCATAAAGTTTGAGTTTCTGGTGYCAGCAATTTTTCTTTGGATTTATTTTTGTGCTGTAACTGTGCTGTAATTGCTTAAGAACATAACATTACACAGCTTGGTCTGAGAAGCTTCTTGCAAAGCATCCAGTTTTACAGATAGTGTTGAGTTAGGGTACTAATAAGATTTCTGGGGCTTGCTTTGCATCTCATACAAAACATGTGAAATACTAGATTGGACTTCATTAGTGTTAGTGCCGGGTGTTGACCCGATGAGTCAAGAGAGAGACATGGCTTTGATCAAAGTCATAATTTCAGTTTAATTTTTAGATTTCCCATAGTTGTGTTTGTGCCCAAATGGCTATGTCTCAAATTTCATTCCAGTTGCAATATTTAAATAATTTGATGACTCAATTAATTAATTATTACATTGTTAATGCTTTGGGGTTTTTTTCTTTGTTCTAAGCTCAAAGTATCTAAACAATATTTTCTCTCCTGCTCTGAGCAGAAACTTTGTCAATTGTTGCCATGGAACTGGAGCTAAGGGATTTTCTCAGTCTTCTACCAGAGGATGGAACTGCAGCATTTTTTTTGCCACATCTTCTTCACTGCAGCCAGAAGAAGCTGCTGACCTAAAACAATGACCTGTGGACCTGCTATCCACTCAACTACAAAGAATGTGCTGTAATAAAAAAGTAAATTAAACAAGCAGTAGAAGTTCTTATAAGGTACTGTGGGACTCCCTTCACAAAAATGTTATATCAGCTACTAAAGGACAGGTGTTTCCTGAGACAAAGCATCTGTTTTGGAGCTAATTCTGGTGCCAAAGCAGCTAAGAAATACAGACTACAGTACAACTGAACATATAGTGTTCACTGAAAGTAAAGTAGAAAGTCAGWCTTAAATCTTAGTTAGTTGGATCACTGACCTAGGGAGGAATTCAGGCTCAGGCATGTGTCYAACTGTAGGAGTAAAAGTGAGTACCTTACTTTTCCAAGTGGAATTGGGCCCAGCTGATTTGATATTGCAACACAGACATTTCCTTGAATTCTAGTTGGCAAAATCAGGCCACTGCTCTGTCATCWTAGTCACATACTGAGACAACTGTTACACTGAAAATGTTTTAATTTAGCAATTCACAAGAGAAGGCCATTAATCAAAGAGAAACAGAACTGGAAGATACAGACTACGGTTGGCTTGCTTGTCTTTGTTTTCTTTCATCTATTGTGCTCAGTCAGTAGACAGTATTTGAAATATCCCTAGGCCATAAATCCAGCCAAAAACTCTTCTTCTAGGGTTTTTGGTAAGCATCTCAGCTGCTTGTGCATGTGTGTACTGATGTTTGTCTGTCTTGTGAGCAGAAAGCATCTTTCTGTTCCTTCAGAGCTGGAATTCAGTCATAATAAGCTGTCACAATGTTTATAACTTTCTTATGAATGTAGTTTGGGGTTTTTGACAATTACCAAAAATGGCTCCCACAATTCCATAACCATCTAAACCATCTTAAGGCCTAATTAGCTGACAGYGACTCTATAAAACTGTTTTCACTGGACTTGCAATATTATTTAAACCTGTAGAAGTCAGTCAGAAGAGATAATTTATATTTCAGCTAAAATACAATAACAAAAAAAGAAAAGATAAAAGTAATTTAACTTACATAGCATTCCTGTGGCAGGTAAAATGAAAGATTAATTTACTGGTAGGTATCTTTCAGTATAATCTTTAAAAAAGACCAAAGCGRTTTAGGCTTGTAACAGAGAAGCAGTTTCATTCTTACCAGTATAAAGCCCAGATATCTTGGTTTCCCTKYCTGTCCCATACATCTTTCCTTCTCATTTGGCACAGATCTAACGTGAGGAGTTGGGTTATTGAAGCACAACTAAATCACTCCTACTGTTTTAATTTTTGACTAGCATCAGCCATGCTCTAATACTGCTGCTTCCATCTGGCAGGAAACACTTCCTTTTCCCATTGCCAAGGGCTGCAACAGCAAAATGATTCCACTACAGGAGCTACTTAAGAGTCGCCAGAGCAAAGCTCTTCAGTACCACAGTCACCAAATTTAACCCTCACTGTCTGCTTTTCATTAGGCTTCTTTCAGCTTAACCTTGCCTTGGAATGATTTTCATAGCAGAAAACCAAATCTTTTAAATGCACATTCTTGAAAGATACTACTGAATAAAAYTGTAAAGTAATTCAACAGAAATAGTAGAACTATTTTGTTAACTGCTCAGTTATACAATACCATATATCTTTTCAGTGTGAACCTGTGGATAAAGTGATAACCAAATTCCTAGTTTCTAAGCAGTTACTACAGACATACCTATCTAGTAAAATGTGACAATATGATGACCAATACCCCAAATTTTGCTGTAACTCAGGGTTATTTGCAAATTTAAAAAAAAAGTACATTTCATTAACTCTTCCATGTTCCTCAGCTGCTAAATAACGTGTACTAGCCATCACCTAGAATATGTTTTGCTTGCAAGATACTATTTTCCTTTMTAGAAATACATATTTATAAGCTGTTACTTCCATTCAGACATCTTAGTCTGTGGTTCTTTTCTTAGCCATGGCCACTATGTGAAATCTTCAAAAACATTTAGAGATGAGTGGTCCAGAGGAGAGTATTTTCCAGGAGATGAAGGTAGACCTTGGAGGATCACTGTCTTAAAATGCTTTCATCATTCTTGAGTGCCTGGCATGGCTTTACTCTTGAACTGGTTGAATAACCTTGGGAACAGAGACTGTTTGTCTAGAAGGGGAAAAATAGCTTTTTGTTATATTTCATCAAAAGAATAGCCTGTGCATGTGGCCAACAGAGTCCAAAATCAGCACAGGGGATCCAAGTACCTTCTGGACATTGTAAGTTAGATTCAAAAACAACTTTAATATGCACTGATGGGTACATTTTAATGTAGTCTAGATGGCTAATAATAWAAAATCTGACATACTGCTGATCCAAGTTGAAAGTCTGTTTTTGCATGTTTTTCTGTGTACTCTTAAATTAGCCTTGTTATTGTCTGGAGGTCTGGCATAACATACTCTGTAAATCAGTTTTAGTGTTCATAAAATAGAATTGTTTCACATTCCAGTGGTTTATCAAATAGAATTAGATTTTCTATTTAACACTGCATTCTGTATTTTTAGTATAGCTATAAATGTAAATCATGTAGGTGTGTGTATATGTATATATATATATATATATATATATATATATATACATGCATCACATATTTGGAATAATTTCTACTGTTCTCTTTCTGTCAATACCTGTTACGCTCTGTCTTTTGAGTATTGGAAAATGTTTTTAAAATTGTATTAACTTTTTAGAAAAAGAACTTTCAAAATTCTTCAAAATTCAAGATTTTTTCACTTGTAATATTGCTAGAGCAAGGTAATAGTGTCCATAAAGCTACAACATGCCCTTGAGAAAGGAAACACTATTTTAGTTTTTCAGTACTTCAGCTGTATGGGGATGATGAATTCAGCTGCATTTATTGATTGTGCTTGTTTTGAACAAAGATTTGGATGAAGTCTGACACTTCTGGCACTTCTTGGGTACAGAAATGCTCTGTCTCKTGAAGAACTCTTTTTGAATAAAAAAATCTGTCACTTAGATTTCATGGATGGTAAGTTGAAGTAATAGTTATCATCCAGTCCTTYAGCTGCTTCATTTTCCTGAGCAGCRCTGAGGGAAGTATGCCCAGGTGGCCTGCAACATCGTGGCTTCTAGACATGGAATATTGCTGTGTGCCAGAACTGGTTCTAAGTATGCTGGCCTGTCTGTGAGTCCTATTGTGAATCCTAAAACATCATGAGCATTTCTAAGCTCGATGGCTCTTACCTTCCTTTGGGAGCACAGTGTAGGTGGCTTCCATGCCCGCGTGGATGTGGTCAGTGACGTGGCAGTGCAACAGCCAGGTTCCAGGGTTCTGTGGGGTCATCTCCACCGTTTGAGCTGTCCCAGGGAACAGATCAAAGACATCTGCCCGGTAAACTCCTGTTTGCTTCAAGACAAAAAGAAGCAATAGTTAAACTGTGTTAAACACACTTTCTGCATGTCATTTCTACTGAAGCGTCACTTTGTATGTCCACCCCATGCTCCAAATTTTAATTGACTAGCAACTAAGTGGAAATGAAGGAAACTATACCTTGTGTTTTACCACAGCCATGAAAAATTCACAGCTATCTTGTTGATGTCACTTCTGAGGTTACCAGTGAGCAAATGCTACTGGCAGATATTCTCAGGCTCTTGTATGTTGATCAAATACAGGTCTGAGGCATAAACCCCTTACGGTCAAAGTACAAGCACTGCTTAATATTTTAATATGACTTTTCACCATAGATAACAGTCCTTGGTATTTGACTTACCTCTCATTCTTAACACAGCAAGAAATTAGTGAAAAAGACCTGATACCTTGAAGTCAAAGCTGTGGCCATGGAAGTGTACTGTGTGAATGTCTATTTCATTGCCCATTCCCATCAGATACCAGCTGACATTATCTCCAACATGCATAGTCAGGCCATGCAAATTTCCAAACACCTTTCCATTAATGGCTAAAAGGAAGGAAAGTAAGAGAAAACAAATCAGATTTTGTTTATTGTGTATTGTTGATCTCTAATATAATACAGAATGAAAGATTTGAAGGCCAATGCCAGACAAAAGTAATGGCTTTGGACAGCACATTATGAATGGTTGTGTTTATATTCCACATTAAACTAGAAAGAAAGACGTAATAAAGAAAATTTCTTTGCTGTACACCATTGCTAATACTRCAGTTTTTAAAGAGCTGTGGGACTTGCAGATCTTTAAAAAAAGAGTAAGCTTTAGAAAGACACGCTTTCAGGATGTACATAGCCTTTCCAAGATATCCAGAGCAGTTGTTTACTGACATCAAATCAGAACTTCAAATTTCATTTTTATTCGTTCTCTGCTCAAACCTTCAAACATGAGAATATACTAGGGGGGGTTTATTGTTGTTGTTTGGTTGTTGTTAAGAGTTTTTTTTTAACTTGTGAAAAAAAGTAATTCACTGGCATTAGCAGTGTTTTCAAACAGTTTGAGTAAAAATTTCAGGCCTTTTGTCCTGGAACTGGAAATTTAGGGGGCTGAGAAAGTTGAATTTATATGCAGTACTTTCAAATACATAATTTTGTAGAATTTACAGAACTATATGAGCTAAATTGGGAAACATACCGTGCATTTTATTGCTTTCAAGGAATTCCTCATCCTCTTTGTCAACAAGGTGTGGATTGGTAGAATATGTTTTAATGTTTTCATCCAAGTACCATGACTCATTTTCATCAAAAACCATAAAGAGAAGAGCAAATTGAACTTTCTTTTTAGTGTGAAATGATGGCAGGTAATGTCTGTGACACACAATGAGTGTGCCTATTAATCCGCTGTAAGTGTCCTGAAATGGCAAATGAAAACCCACAGAATTGCAAGAGGTAACTAAGCAGAAGTACTTTTAATGACATGTATGAATCTTCACAGCTGTCAGTAATTCGGAATAAGGGCAGCCAGTTCAAAGTTACTTCTCCACTGTTACATGCTACCCAGGAATCAAGTTCAATGAAGACTGCCTCATTTTCATTTCTTGCTACAAATAAACATTTATTCCATATTAATGTGTTGCTCTTTTCTCAAACTATTTTCATAATTTTGAGCTTGATTTCCATTCAAAATATACTTCTTGACACTTTATTTGTATTTGTTTAGACAAAGGCAAGAATACATTCATTTCCATTAAAAATGCTATGGTAAGCTAATTCATGCTTGGTAAAAAATGTCAGAGTTGTGTTTCATAGCTGCATTTTAGTTTTCCCACATGATTGAYTAGATATTGAGCAAGCTATAAAGGGTTAGCTTCAAGAAGGGAATGTGAGATGGTCTATACCAACAGCAGAACAACCAGGAAGCAAARCCATGAATGTCTGTAGCATTGAATTTCTGCCCTGACTTTCTTGAAATTTGCCTTCAAGAAACATTTAAATTCAAAGGAATAGTAACAGGAGAAATAACCTGGCAGAGAAAGCAGAAAAAGTTTCAAACTCATCTCCTTCAGCTATAGCTATGTTGGAGACATGAACAAAACTGGTGTCAATAATATACCTTAACAATGTCCACTGTTGAATGGTATGCCCATGCAATACAATGTGAATCTCCTTTCTCAGGGCTAGATCTCTCTGGGATTTTCCAGACATACATTTTTGTTTCACCTGAATTAAATAAGTATCAATTAATTTTTGAAGTTTTCAGATCCCTGATTCTTCTTGACAGTTGGTTTTGTGTGTGTGTGAGTGTGTCTGCACTGTCCACCATATAATAAAAAAAATAATAATAAAGTCAGTTGTATCTTTTGTAAAGATCACAGAGGAACTTGAGAAGTAATAGCATAAACTATGCTTTCCCTATGGAGGAAAATCTGTGCTTTTGTGAAAGGTGCAGCCACATTGTGTCAAAAAGTTCCTGATCATCAAAGGACTAGGATACATAGCAATAAGTACCAGGGGCATTTGAACTGTAGAAGTATTTCTCATAATCAGCATCAAAAATTTAAGAACTTGAGGTGAGACAAACAAAAATGATGTCTTTTCTGCTATCTGGAAGCTTGCTGAATCTTACCAGAAGTCTTAATGTTACCAGCTGGAAATAAAAGAGGGTGGCTTGATACCTGGGTTAGTTACAGCAACAACAGAACTGTCTGTTTTCACTCCATGGGCATGGATAGAATAAGGTCTTGATGCTAAGTTCTTAAAAACAATTACAATTTTATCTCCAGTATTTGACACAAGCAGTGGCCCTGTTGGATTGAAAAGAAAGATTAACTTSGTTTTACAGAATGTCAGAGCAGACAGAGCCAGCTTGTTGTGTTCAAATTCAAAACATTGCCTTATAATTCAGCTGAAAACTGTATGAAGRTAATATTCACTATGACATGCCAACTTGAGATGTTGAAGATGGGCCTCTACATCTCAAGTTCTGAGCACCTACTGTGTACCTGAAGTCCATTTGGATGTTGCTGCCCAGTTTTATGCTGACTTAGGAGAAACTGACCTCTGGTCAGGCAGCAAAACAAGAAGTTTTTTATTTCCTTGTAGAGCAAGCAATGTTATCTTGCAGGGAAAGCACCACAATAAAAGTAGCAATTCCAGGAAGGTTTTCCATTTAGACAGAGGCAATTTTTGTGGGTAGAACCGTAGGCAATATTATTCAAATATCTTTTGATTTGTGTCACTGCATTTTTTGCATTTTCAAAACTGAACATGATAACTTTACCTTGAATTTCCAGGTGCTGCTGCTCCTTTGTTCTGTTTTTGAGAGTCCTGAATGTCTGATCYGTGTACTCACGATAAACTACCTTTTTGTATTTTGAGCCAATGAATTTGTTATCTTTATTTAAAAATGGATTTCCAGGGCTGCCAAAAGAAGAAAGAAATGCATTCCTTTTTTTATTTTAGAACATCTTTTGCAGGTATGTAAATTAACTACATACAAATTAGCAAGAATCCAGCTCAATGAAGGAATAATCTCTTACTAGTATCTTCAACATGAAAACAGTCATGTTAAGCTGGAAGGTTCCTCTTTAGAAGATTTAAAACCCCACTATAAATAGATCAAATCTCTATGGTACTTGAAAAAAWGCTGAGTGCTTTGCCTGGCAAATGTTTCAAATTGCAAGAAGACACACAGCAACCTGCATACTGAAAAAACAGAGCCTTTGGTGACTTATGTACATCTGAAGCCGAAAACTTGTAAAGCTTGAGTGCCTTGCTGACATTGAATGGAAGGGATTCCCTGCTGAGATCATGGGGGCTGGACACAATAGGGGGGAAAAAGTCTGGTGGCAGTAYAGTCTGTATTACTTGTGCTTAGAACTATGTCAGAGTCCACTGGTATACAGGGCAAGGAAATGTACTATCAAACTGAGGAAAAAGAAGAAAATACAATTAAGTTAATTACAAAATACAGTTATAATCTGCTACTCAAGTTATTCAGGTGGAACACAGAAATTCAATCTTGTTTAGCCTGTTCTGCTAATTGGCTTGAATTATGTGATCCAATCAGTTCTCTCTCACTGAGATTCAAATACTGGAAATAAAACAGACAGGACCAAGACCTCATTTATCAGGACATAGTCATCATAGATAAGATGACAATGAACATTTTAAGCTTTCCATGGCAARGACTACCAACGTCAGAAATAAATACACATGCAATATGCAAAATCCATTAAAATCTACACCTGTCCCACAGAAGCTCTGTGCTGGACTATTTCTCAAACGTTGTGCTGTCTGGCTCAGTTACATGGCAAGACTGCTGGAGAAGGACAAATTCAAGTGAGACCAAAAAATAYGTGAAAAGAAAGCGTGTCTAGAAAYGTCTGGAAGAGGAAAAGGTTCAGAGGAGAAGTGAGCTGCTCCTTTGCTTTTTTTGCATTTTTTTTYCCCCWGTGTATATTCCAAAGTACCTTTCTGCATGGTATTGATGCCGCTCAAATTCCCATGTCCTGTTAGGAGAATAGTCCCATTCAACTTCCACTGCAGCAATGTAGTAAACCTTTTCATGCAAATACATAGATAAATCTACATTCTGCCAATGGCATTTTTTCACTTTGTAGTTCTGTTTCATGCCCCCAGTGTAGTGGTCTGTTGTCAGACAGGACACTTCAAAAACTCCTAAGGGTCATATAAGGAACAAAGACTTATATGAGGAGACTGAGGCACAGGTTATTGCTCATATAAGTTCCAAAATCTTTGTGCAGTATGGCTACTTGTAGTAATAAAATTCAGCATACAGAGAAGATAGAAAAATCAAGGCTTTAGCACTAAGAACACATGTCCTTACAGTTTGCCCTCCAAACATAGCTGTACAGTTTTAGCACCAGGATCAATATACCAGCTACTTAAAGCTTGTCTCTRTGCACAAAACATTCAAAGGTAACAGTTTCTGCATTAATAACAGGATTTTTAATGAGACATTTACCTTCAGAATCAGGCTTCATAATAGCTGTAAGAACTGTATGTGGAAATAGATTTGCTGTATCCCTTCTTGTTCCTTTAGTTACAAACGTGTTTTCTGAGAAGAATATCCCATGGACATCAGCTTCTGAACCCAAGCCCATCAAATGCCAGGAAACAACACTTCCTTTACACATCTCAAGACCAGGCTGATTTCCATACATATAACCATTAATAGCTATGGAGCATTTGAGAAAGCAAAACCCCCCTTGATTAATATATTACTTAATTCTGCAATAGAGATTAATTAATAAACACTTCAGGTATAATGTCATGCMTTAGACTGACAGAAATATCAGTAGTAAAATATCACAGCAACAAAACTAAAGAATCAATTCAAGCAAAACAATTTTTAAACCCCAGTGTTTAAAAATAATTCCTAAATGTTTCCCTTTTCAATGTCTACAGCACATATTGCTGCCTTGGCCAACTGGAAATTTCCCTGCTTTCTACTYGTCACATATACAGGATGCATAAAGGATCCCACTTTATACCCTGCAACACCCTCCAGCCATACAGTGGAGGCAACCAGAAGGGGTTTTGAGTTTGAGATACTAACCCTTTCTAGATAGTCCTTTGCAAAACTTTCAAAYCCTGGGCTTCTCAGGTACCATTGAATACTCAGCACCAAGAACCTGTAAACAGGAATGGCCCTGAGGGGAAAATTTTTCAAAATGCATGTACAAATAGGCTTAAAGATAGGACTTAGTGGCAGGGCTAGGGCCTGAGGGTAAAAACRTCATTTTTGCAGTACTAAATCACAATGAGTGTGAAGATCAGATCTGCCCTATTAAAGAAGCAAAGCGCCRTTCTGAGGCAAAGTCCTGCTGGCAGATGCAGGGAGGGGGATCCCTGCCCTCTGCTCAGCACTGCTGAGGCCACACCTGCAGGGCTGTGCTGAGTTCTGGGCTCCCCAGTATGGGAGACATGAACGCACTGCAGAGAGAGTGGGCCACAAGGATATGAAAGGACAAAGCAGAGGTCAGTTTTGTCTTGCTGCCTGGTTGCACTCGTAGTGGTTGTACACAGGCTGAAGACCTTACTCCTCCTTCTGTCTGCTCAAAGTGGTACATAACCATGCTAAATCCTCAGCTACCATGCAAGACACTGAACAACTGGCAGTATACTTAGAACTATCACATTTAGYTGAAACTGAATTGCACTGAAATGCTTTAGGTTTTTTCCCACTGGAAAGGAATGAAATGTCTCTGCACTATACAGCTTTTCTGCCTCAAACATGAAACCATAAAAATCTTACTGTAGAAGTTAATATTTGGCTAGCTAATAATTTTCTTACAGTGCATTTTGTTAGACTCTTGGAAGTCCTCATCATCTTTGTCAATTTTATCAGGATTTAGTGTAAACATCAAAATATTATCATCCAAATACCAGCTCAGATTCTCATCAAATACTGTGGCAAGTAGAAAAAACTCCATGTTCACATTTTTCTGTTGAGAAGAAATAATAGAAGGGAAAATAGAAATGAATGAACAGAAAATGTTGGGAAAAAAAATCCTATGTTCATAATAATTTATGAGTACAAGACACAAAATCAAGTAAATGCATACATTGATACTTCATTCTCATAATCTCAAAGCTCTGTAATCTGGTAACTAAGTATCCACTGCTAATGCCCTTTCTACCAGCAGGGATCACCTCAGGAAGTGAGTTTGTATTTGGTCTTTAAAATCTCTAATTCTTCTATCATAGCTGAGAGACTTGAATGCCAGCAGCTGCTCATGAGAAGGGTGTTTTCACATCGCAATCACTGTCTATCTGGAGCCAGATCGAAAACCAACCCCACTTTCTTCTTGTTGTTTATTCCCTTTAGGACCTGGGCGATGTGGAGAGGAGGTGCTGCGGTCTGGGAGGAGAAAGCTGATTCAGCTGTGACGATGCAAATGTTTCCATTTTATTTGTTTGACTGACCTGTTTCCCAGAAGAAAGCAGAGCTCCTTTTCTGCACACTAGGAGAGGACCCACAAGGCCAGAACTGGTGTCTCTGACTGCATCCACAGCTGAGTAATAAAGCCAGGTTAAACAGTCCGGGTCCTGCTCTGTGGGACCCCCATCTTCTGGCACATCCCATTCATACGTAAATGTGGTGCCGGGACTCACGTGAGAGGCCGGAGATTGGGTACCTGTTACGGAAATGAGCATTGGGAAGCAGGCCGRGTGCCCAGGCTGTCYTTCCCGAGCTGYAGCAGCGGGGCRGGCKGGGCAGTRGTGCCCGGAGCTAAGCAGGYCGGGTGCCCRKGCTSTCTTTCCCGAGCTGYAGCAGCGGGACAGGCTGGGCRGTGGTGCCCGGAGCTCTCCCTGCACTCACCCGCGGGCCCGAAGCGCGCCCCGGCCGCGGCCCGGCCGCAGCGCACGCCGTGGGGCTGGATGCTGAACGGGCGGCTGGCGCGGTTCCGGAACGTCACCCTGATGCGATCGCCCACTTCTGCCCTGATCACGGGTCCTGGAAAAGCGTACACGGGCTAAATACCGGATATTTCTATCGAACGATGTACAGGTCACCACGAACGTACGGCGATTAGCGGCTGGCTGCTTTTTCCCTTGCACGGCAAATGCCCCTGGGCCTCTGTGGCCACAGACCAGGTCCCTGGCGCATGGTCTGAATCGCACGACAGCGATTCCAGCAGCAACCAATCCCAGTTCATGTGGAGGCCCAGTGATGTTCAGGACACTTCCTCTCATTGGAATGGGATTCACAGACATTAGTACCAACCCATGCCAGGGGCAGCAAGGTTATCAATAGGACTAGATCTGCCTAGCCTCGCCTTGTAATTAAGAGCCTGACCTTTGGAGACCATGGCATGCTCCTACAKGGAAGCTGGGCACCATGACAGTGGTGCATTCAAGAGCTTCTTTACACCTTGGGGGAAACCACAGGCACCAGCAACTGCTGGAGGCAGGGAGAGCTAAGGGCTTCTCCTTGGAGGTGGGGGCACTGCTCACTAACTAGTGGAAGTGACTGTTTACTCTCATAAATCTTTGTCATGAAAAGATTTTAGATTCTCTTACCTAGGAGTCCAAGATGTACTTCCTCTGCAAGCCGTTTTTTCTGTTCAGTGAAAGAACCATCTGTATATTCTTTGTAAATTGCTTTTTTGTAGGAGCCACCAATTCTTGTCTCACTTTGTTCAAAAAAGATGTGAGATTCACTGTGTAAAAGAAATTGCAATAGATTCAAACACTTCAAGTCAAAATGCTCCACTGCGTAAAGGCAGTCGGACCTCAGCTCTGTTTCCTGAGGTATGACATGCTGAGTTTGTCTTYTGGGTTTCTTTTCAGTGCTATGGTCATACACTCATGTGCAGTCCCAGAGAAGATGTGCAGGAATCCATTATCCTTCACTAACTTCTCATTAAGAAAAAGCCAGTGTGCTGTGCTGCCCTTACTAAGCCAGCATGCTTAGAGACCTATCAACAATGTTTTCTAGTCAACATTTCATAAGCTTGAGTTTACTCTTCTTTTAATTAGAAGTTACAAAAATTCAACAGGAACAGATACAAACACAAACAATATGTAACATCTATATACAAAATGAGAAGATTCAGTCTATACTTCTACTCTTTAGGAAAGGACCTTTCATTGTTTTCCAAACACTATTCAAACAATGAACTGTGCCTTGTTGACTGTGGAAAAGGTAAGTATGCTTTAAGTCCCAGATGAAAAACTTGAGGAATCAGTGTATTGATCAGAGTATTCAGTGAATTGATACAGGTCTTAAATGTGTAACCACAGTGCAAAGGGCAAAGCTATCTCATGCAAGCTGTTTCCTAGATGAGACACTGTTAGCATGAGTCTCATCTTCTTCTAAGGSGATGGTCATGAACTCCTTTTTTCCCTAACTCAGAATAATCAGGAGTCACAGCCTACATATGACATAATMATTATTCCCAGGGAAATGACTAACATAGCAGCAAAATTTAAGGTAAGATTACAAGGAAAACAAATTACCTAATTTGATTTGGTATTTAGTCTAGCATTAATATTTAAGCACAGATGAGGACAATGAACGATTCCTCTTAAAAGTCAGTTCTACCATATGGCCTACCTGATTTAGCATGCTTGAATCAATTCTGCTTGGAAAATAAAAATTCTTTAATTAGAGGCATTTACCTGTCAACGATTAATTCTTGTCCTGTGAAATGGTTCACTGCAGATGGGCCATAATTCCAGATGACCTCTTCAGCAGCAATGAAGTACTGTCTTATCTTTGTACCCTCACTGTGACCTGGTGTGGATTTCTTACAATCTTCTACTTTAAAAAGGGCCTGCATACCACCTGGCAAAAAAAGAGGTAGAGAAACCTAGGGAGAAGGAACTGCATTTTGTTTTCTTTCCCTGCATCCAACAGCTCTTCTGTTCCCTGGACAATTCCCACACCACTGATGGGTATGCAAATCACAAAAGTGGAAGATGAATGCTATAAAAGAAGGCATGCCAGCTGAGCTAAGATCGTCTATGACAAATTACTTCTCTCACTTACAGGAAAATAGATCATTCAAAAGCATGGAATTCACTTCTAAGTATTTMATATGGCTATTAAAACTGAACATACAAGATAACACAGGGAAGAGAAAAGAACATCTCAGCTTATTCATGAGTGCACTTTCCAGAACATGTATTTGTCAGCAGGCAAGTTAACCTTTGTGTCCTGTGCCCCTTGTGAAACATGGAATGAGCCCCAACTTTTTTGTTGGCAAACAGAAAAGCGTGGTTAGTTATCTCCAGCAGGAGGCAAACGTGCTGGTTTTTTGCCCAAAGGTGAAGCTTGCAAAAATGCAGCTGTGCCAATTGCTGCCAGCTGCTGATAATGTCCATTAGAGAAAAGAATCCCTTGATTCCCATGGCTACAGGCTCAAACCCATCTAATGCACTCGTAGGCATTTCAATTATTCTGAGAGTTTTGTTAACTAGAGGAGAATATTGCCTGGCATATCACCAGGCCAAGAGCCCTGCAAAAGTGACTCAATAAACTCTTAGCTCAAGCTAAAAAAAATCTGGTCACTGGAACTTGTACTGTACCTTCAATATGATCATTGACTTGGCAGCTGAGCAGCCACTGCCCAGGGCTGTGTGGGACCATGACAGCATCCACGAATGTGGCTGGGAAGAGGCTGATGGTGTCAACCCGGTGATGCCTTTCTATTAAGGTCTGCCCATGAAAGTAGGCTGAATGGATATCAGCTTCATTACCCATGCCAAAAAGATGCCATTTTATCTTATCTTCCACACACATTGTGAGGTCTGGGAGGTATCCATACATGTACCCGTTGATTGCTAAAATAAAAGTTGTTTATTACAGTTAACTTCACAGACCTTAGGATTTTTKCTTCAAATGCAGGTATCATACAACCACTGCTCTATTCTTTAAAACAGAAAGAGCTTCAAAAGAAAGCTCCACACCTTTGAAAATCACTGCCAGTATTGGACATATACTTCCTCTACACAGGTATCATTCTGGAATACATGCTTGAACCAGAGGTAYCTGATTTGTTCACACTAACAGTAAAAACTGTTTTTCTAGACCGTGAAATTATAGTACAGAGCTCAGGACTAAGAAACAGAACAAAGCAACACAACATAATTTAGAGTGCCTGGGAAAATGACATGGGCAAAATGCTTCTTGGCCCCTAAGAATTTTATATTGCAGCTCCAAAGGTTTGATYGTATAATTCTTGCCATCACTTTTTAATTTTTTTTATTTTTATTTAAAATAATCTGTCTTAACCCTCTGAGAAAAATCCCTGATTTAAAAAAAATCTACAATTCATCTTTAAAAGAGACAAGACAGAAAAATATTACTTCACTRTATCAGTGACAAGCAACAGTAATAAAATGTTCTCTCACAGTGCATTTTATTGCTTTCCTGGAAGTTCTCGTCATCTTTGTCCACTTTGGAAGGCTCAGAACAGTATGTCCTGATATTGTCCTCTAGATACCAACTGAGATTTTCATCCACCACAGAAAACATAAGAATAAATTCGGCATCAAAGTGTTGATCACTGTCCTTATTCATTGTATCTGAAAAATAAAATGGTATATTCAAAATCTTTGGTARCTGACATTATTTTTTTGGTAAGTGYTAAYTGTAGTTTCAGTAGGACTGGACCCTGTTTAACTGGACCTGTTTTGACACTTTCCATGAGCATGACTGAATACACAAACTTACAGACATGCTTAGGAAACAAAAATCCCTTTTGACAGATTYTATAAAATTAGTGAGAATAAATGCTATATGTTAATCTCTTTCTTATATCAGTATTTACAATTCCTTGCACATTACTAGCATAGCACATCTCACTCATATGGCTTTGTGAACAAAGCATTCTGCAAATTATATTCACTCTCATACACAAAATCAAACTMTTTCCTACACTATTGAAGGCAGCTGATTGAGAAGACCAAAAGCAGTTATTTCAAAATCAATTGTAATCTTCTCTTCCAGGAAGTTATTTCACTGATATTTATCAATGATAATTATCATCACCTTGCAAATGTATTTATTTACTCACTTATTTTTTTGTTTACCTTTCCTGCAAATTATTAAAGGCCCAACAAGCCCTGAGGCAACATCTCTTGGAGCATCTATGTGGGAGTGGTAAGCCCTGGTTATGCAGTCTGCATCTGCTTCAGCTGGACCTTGATCTTCTGTCACATCCCAAGTGTAAGTGTACTGGCCTCCAGGCCCCACAGCATCATCTTGCTTTTGCCAGYCTTTGGTGGTGTCAGGATAAAAAGCACCTGAGGAATTGCACACAGTCACCATTAGCACAGCACACTCACAGCAGGCTGTCAGGAGAGCACCTGCCATGCTGGAAGTTGACTACAYGCTGCAGGAAAATGGACTGAACATCTCGATGCAGGTTAAAAAAACCCGCAGCATTTAAATATTTTCTTTGTCTTTAGGAATTTTAGGCAAATATTTATTTGCCTTGAAGTCCATAGGAGTATTTCAATTAATGGCCCATTGTTAAAGTTAGTCCTTAATTTATTTGGAGGGGACTATGTACTTCTTGTAAAAAGATAACAATTCAAATATTTGTAAAACATTTGTTAAATATTAATCTTGGAAACTGTTCTAAAAAATTGCATATGCCCTGAAGAAATATAGGTATTGCTGGAATGATAGCAACAGAAAAATATTCTGAAATGTGTACATTCTGCTGGGTAATAAATGGTTCTGATCCCACAGAATGAGTCTCTATCAAGTCACATACTACTTGTAATGAAAACTAATTACTAAGCAGTAGCTGTTTCTTCATTTTTTGAAACTCTTGTGTATCTTATTTACTATAAACACAAATTTAGTGTTAAGAATTTGGAACAGTACATTATTACTGTGAACAATATCTTCCTCCCAGCCTCAAATTTTTATGTATCCTCCATACCTGAACCTCTTACATACCTTTATGCCCTTATTTTTTTTTGAAACACAAATACTCTTATTTCAGGTAAAATCTAAAACTGCCTTCTTCACAAATTCCACTTTTGGCTTTGTATTTCACTCTTGAAAAATTATCAAACTTAGCTCCTATTTTAAATTGATCATGTCCTAATTTAAATMTCTTTTTACTTGACCAATCTTCTCTCTGATGGAAGAATGCCACTTACACTCAGAGRGATGATTAACTTTTGATAAACTCTGGCACAGAATGGAATCAATGTTACCTTCATTTTCTTTTGTGTATCTTACACCATGTGGATGCAGAGTGTAGTTTCTGGAAGCAAAGTTTTTCAAGTGAATAGTAATGGAATCTCCAACTTCTCCCTTAATTATAGGACCTAAAAAACCCAGCCAGGAAGGTTTGTCAACTATCACATCATATAAATGATTGGTATACTGAATGTAGATTGCCTTCTTGTAAGTGCTTCCTATCCTGTGTGGTCCTCTTCTGAGAAAGACTTCAGCCTGCCTGTAAAGAAAACACAAATGCATCTGTAGTGTGGTTTTTAATTAATAGTCTCAAATAAAGACCAGGCTTCYGCAGTGCTGTGCACAACTCCATGCAAGCCTTGTGGTGAAATGAGTTAATAGTGCCCCAGAACACAWAGCATTTTCTATGAGGTGGAGTATTGTCTGAGCACACGGGGAGGGAATTGTCTGAAGTGCAATTAAAATGCCAGTCCAGAGCTCCACTTGGGGAGCAAAGGCTCAGTTATTATAATTCTGAGTATATGAGGTTTTTGAGCTGCAACCTTAATGGAACATCCATGGTATGGTTCTTCTTGGACTGTTTAAATAGTTACCATTTAGTTGTGGAGTATTCCTTCTGTACTGTGCTTTTCTCTGCCCCTATAAACATCAAWCTCTGCAAAAGCACAGCCTCATAAAGTGTCCAGGAGTTGTGGGGGGTCAGAGAAGCTGAAACTGAAAAGTACAACACAAGGGAGCAGCTCCATTGCAGGCATACAACCACTGAAAACCTGGAACTAATGCAGCRTGCTGCAGGTCACCACAGGTCAGAGAAAAGCAGTGAAAGTCATTTCTTGTATTAGAACACAGCTGTGCAATTCTCAGACAAGATTCTCAAACAAGTCCTGTTTCCACCCCAGTCACAATTACCAGCCTGATGAATCCCTGGCAGCGTCTTACACCTCACRAAGTTTGTGAGTGGAAAAAATGAAAAGCTACTGCTCCATCTCACACTGGGTCGAGTGGAAGGTTATGGCTGAGGATCTGACTAAACAAACCTCAGGTAATCTTGTAATCCCTCATCCACAGACTAAATGAGAACCGCATTTTTGAAATTTTTTAAATTTCTGATTTCTCTCATCATTGTTTTTGCTTTGGTTTAGTCTTATTTGATTTTTAAGARCACTGAAAAAATAGAAGAAAGGAACAGTTTTCCTCTCTCAAATATTTCTCTGGTGCCTCTTGTAGCTGGGTTTTCTTTATTGATTATTCAGACCTCTAGTGTGCTTCCCTCCTTCTCACCCTACATGTCTTCAGCCCACTTACTGCTCTTACTCTGCACAGGACCCTCTTTGCCTTGTAACGAGCAGCCCAGCTCCTCCACTGGGGRTGGAAGTACCCCTGCCTCTGCACCAGTGAAAACCATCCCTGCCAACAATGAATGACTCAAAAGGAAACCTGTGCTCAGTAGGAAAGTTTTAAATTTGTCAAAGTTCTGCATTTAAAAACAAAAATCATCTCTTCAGCATTAGCACCTTAGACATTCAAAATTAAACCTCTTTAGACATTCAGGGTCTTATTCTAGTTTCTACTTGGTAAATATTTCATTACAACAAATTCACACTCTACTGCATATTCCAACACTTTGAAATAGCAGAAAATTGAAATGCAATTCTCAAGCAAGCCAGGAAAAAAAATCAGAATTCCCTTATATGTCTGACAGAAAATCCACTGACACCAACAAGTCTCATTTCCCTGCCTTCACCAGGTTTTCACTACAGCCCCAGTGTCTAAACCAGATGAAGCTGCAAAATAAAACTCAACCAGTGTCAGTGCTTTACTTACTGTTCTTCAGCAAACAGCTGCCCAGAGATGGCACTGGCATTGCCAGGTGCATAGTTCCAAACAGCCTCTCTGATGCCAATAAAGTACTCCCTGTTCACCGCCCCAGCTTGGCAACAGCAAGAAACCAGCAAGCAGCTGAGGAGAAACAGCTTCATTCTGCATTCATGGGCCTCATAGAAAACATGAAATAAAAACACAGGACAGGCACATGCAATTTCCTTTTATATGTTCCTATCTCTCCTACTCCCCACATCCTTACCTCCCCCTCCTGCTCCTGTTTGCTTTTGTCAACACAATAAAAGCAATTGCACAATGTCTCTGTGTGTCAAGAGCAAACAAAAGATTCTGGTAACCTTGTCAGTTCAGAAAACCAAAGAAATTTTTTTCTATTTCTGCCAACCCACAATCACACAAATTAGCATTCAGATTGTTGTAGAGTGTAAATCTTGTCACTGAATTGAAAGAAGATTTAAATGGATTTACAGACTTAAGGTTCATTACATTCTTCACTATCTTCATCATTCTCGCTACAGCTGGTATACTGCTGAGAAAATAATCCTATGATATGGGGCACAAGAACTCAATTTCTCAAGCACACTGTGAAAAGTGCTAAGTGACACTTTTCCCCGATGTATCTGCTCTGCATTGACACAAGGAGCCCAAGCTGTGCCAGCTCCTGGCTGCCCAAGCCCCAGACTGATGTGGCACGAGCAGAAAAGGGAGGGCTGAGCCCACTGGGACCAGTGTCCTCACCAGTGCACGCTGGGTCAGCTCTGCTGCCCACCACAGCTCCCTTAGAAATGTGATTTTAGCACAAAGTGTGACAYGTTACTAGGGATGGAAAGTACCAGCTATTCATGGGTAGAGGTTTGCATCCCCTTTCCAAGCAGATTTACTATTGTGGAAATGAGGCTCAGAAATTCCACAAAATGGCCCCACTATGTTATCTTCCTCCTGGTCTGTTGCTGGACAGGATAAGCTACATTCTTCAGTGATTAAAAAACATAAGATCCAGATAATCTTAACTGCTACCATTATCTAAATGCACTACCCAGTGCCAAATAAACTCAAACTCTTTTGCTTTATTTAAATTCTGCAAACATTTTGTATCGGTTTCACTGAAAAATGAGAAGAAAATTGGACCTTAGTCACAGAACACTTAAAAACCACCTAACTAAAGTTTGCAATGGGACTTTTTTTGGAGTATATATCCATTACAATATGGTTGTGTCTGAAGCTTTAGCCATACAAAGCCACCTGCAAACTTCTATTAAAAAATATGTGTTTTCAGTTCACTTGGTAATTCTTTAAAAAYGTCATCTGTGCTCTGAGCACTGACACAATTATACTCTTTCTAAATTACAGTTACAATTTTTGTTGTATGGTAATTTAAAATTCTCTGTAATAAGCAGGATATCTTTTGCAACTATTTCAATACTGGTCAGAAAAATTATAATTATTTTGGATAGAAGACTGAGATTCAAAATATAACTAGAGTATAGCAGTTTTCCTTTAATGACCTAAAAATCTAAGTCTTATTCACCATGACTATGGTATAAGATTATTCACCAGTTTGAATCACTATTCCAAGCAGGCACTGTCAGAATATTTAATTTCTTCATATTTCTACACATATTTCTACATCTGGATTAAATGGAGGACTCTACTTCTCTCTAAATGACAAAGCCAAAGATGAGATTTTGAAATCTGCCTGAATTGATGATGAAATTCTGGAGTTTGACAGGTTGATGTCACATGTTCAAAATGATTTCTGTAGAGATTTMTTTTCCTTTGCAATGGATGAAGATAAGTAGTGCAATGGAAAGATTGGCTTATCTGGGTTGCATATGCCCCATTTGTAAATTAAGTGAGGTAAAAACGAGAAAATTTTACCTCCTGTTAAAATATTTAAATTCAAAAGTAATTCCTTAATACGTTGCTTAATAAATAAGTTGTTCATGCGTATGTAGGATTAAAAATTTATTTTTATTCAGACTTCCATTTGATTGAGGAAGTGAAAAAAACACAGGCAACATCCTTGAAATCTCCACATTTATCTGAAGRTAAAAATATAAGCTTTACTTTGCCATACACCCCTGAATACTCTAAATTGCTCTTCCTTGGTTTGCAAAAGAACTGAATGTTTTTCTTATGTAAAAATACAACAAAAACTTCTGACAGGCAATGTTTTTCACTCCCACTTTTAATCACACCTCCCTCAGACTTTCAGATTTTCTGTATGCCTAAGCACACTTCCCTTACCTTTTGATGGAGGAACTCAAAGAACTGRCCAAAGTGCCTCAGCTTCCCAAGTTTGTAATATCTTCAGAGGGYGTCTGAAAAGCAGGAACTTCTTTCAGGACCTAAATAAAAAGACCCTCTTTAATTGGTTAAAGTATGAGTCTACAGTTTAGTGTCATAAATATCCCTTTTTTGTTTTAAACCATAGCACCCCATTTCTCATACTGAGGATGCTGAAATACCCTGACTGTTTTAAAATCCCCAAAATTGCATTGAAAAGGTAAAGTCAATATTTTACTTCAAAAATTTTCTTTGAAAGGAAAGAAYAAACAAACACCCAAATGGAATATTCTGACAAAAGGTCTCAATAAGGTCACACAGTGAAGCTGAATTGAACCCCCATCATTTCTCAATTCCCACATTTGAATGATGTGTGTCTATTACCTGCTGGCCCATGATGCTGCTCTGGCTGCTGCCAACCTCTGCAGTTAAACACCCTTTAAAGAGCTGCTGCAGCTTCATCTGCCACTCTACATGGAAAACCCCTCTATCCATAATGGGATCAATCAGGAAATTGTAGTTTAGCAAGAGTCACTTTTACCTACACAAGTATTAATTTACCCTAAAATGCAAAAGTGTCATGGGGCTCCACAGTATTTTACTACAAAACTGAGTGCCTGCGGTGATTTTCAGCTGCAGTCTTTTAAATGAATGGAATTACTGTTCATGGCAGAGAATCCTGAAACTCTGGGAAAATGCTCTGGTTATGGGGGACAAATAAATAATGCTGGAACTCTTACTGCAGATCCAGCACTAACTCCTCCCTGCCAGGAATTCATAAACTCARATCGGCAGCTTTCTTCCTCTCGTGCCTGGGGCGTTTGAAGTGGGAATTTCAGCAGGCAGGAAACGCATTTCATGTCCGGGAACTCTTGCACAAAGAAGGGTTTCTCACATTCCAGCCTGTCCTCGCCCTGAGGGCCACTTCCCGCTGCTGCTGTTGGGTGAGGTCTGTGTTCTGCAGCTGGATGGGCCTATTGCCTCAAACACGACCATCAGGATCATTGGTTATGCCGAGATTTCGAGACAGTTAATTAAAATTCTTTACAGGAATCTTGGTTCTGCTACCAGGCACAGCTCATAACACCTCTTTTTAAAGACAAAATACTTAGGGGATTGAATCAGGGGTTAAATGGAYTAGATCARGGTTAACTTTGCCTGACATCCAAAAGCCCTGYGTGAAACTGGCTGTTAAATTTGRAAATACAACCCATTGTTAGCCTTTAGTATTCTTAACAACAATTTCAAATAAATAAACTGCCCTTTTAAAAGCTGAACCACCAAGTTGCGSTTGAATCTGGCTATGGCAATGGAGATGCCAGATTCTGGATTATGGGTAAAAAGGGTTGCAGGATCAGGAAGTTCAACAAGAACTACATTACATGTCTCTTTATTTAATTTAAGCCCCAAAATTAAGACGTGTCTGTGATAGAGTGGAAATGTAAATTCACCAGACACAATCACACAAAAAATGATAAACTAAAGACAGATCCAGAATCTGCAGGCAAGAAATCAGCAAGATTCTCTGAGATGTTTGGTAGGAGTACAGGTTGATTTTTAAGTTTTCTTTCTTTTCCTTCTGTCCACAAACAACATCCAATAAAATATCCAAATCCAATAAAAATTCAGGATTATCATTTGAGATAAATGATGTRTCACATATTTAAGCCTAGAGAAAAAAAAGTGTGCAATGACAGAGTCCTCATTTTATCACAATGTCTTTGTATCATGCACCTCTGACAATCCATGCCACCTTGAACCATGTCCCARAAGGCTAACCCCATTCTTAAATACCATTAATTACTTTATTACTTCTTGCAACTTAAAAGAAACTAACCAATTAAAATTTTAGATGCATTCTTGAAATCCTAAAGGAAGAAATCAGCTATTCAAAAAATCTGATAAAGGAATATGAAGACAAAATCTCAATATTATCTTGAAASAGAATTAAATGACTATATATTCTATTTTTTTTTTCTAAATAATTTACCCAAAGCTGACACTTATTGTATGGTTTGCATTTCYAACAGTGTTTAATATTTGACGACAGTGTACCTGCATCACACTAGTTCTGATGTAAACATGCATTACTGCAAGTATGAAGTACATATTTCTGTTTCCTCTGGGTGCTAAWTGTCTAAAAACTGGAGTGCTAAATACAGCCAAATGCTGCCCATGCAACTGCAAAGGAGCCAGGTGTCCACTTCATTGTGAATCCCTGAGTTTTCACTGAGAATGAAAAAATACTTCTCTGAGAAAGTGAAAATACCTTTAACCTGCTAATTTAAAATGGGTTATCCTTTTTCACCTGATCRTTATTGTCAAGAATGTTAGCCTTCCATTTCAGCAAGGTCAGGATGCTTAGAAAAATATTTATAAACTAGTACTGGGTATTTACAAAGTTCCTTCATATGTTCCCTCAAGTCACATATACTTGACTAAAAGAAAAAAGTTCGCTTCTAAGTGCAAAGTGAAAAGAAACCTGATGCAGGTGTTCAATGAGCACAGCTGAGTTCAGACCTGTGTGTACAATCTGCAATCAGGCCCAGSTGCCTTTTTTACCACAGGAAGACTTGATGGACTTTTTTCAGTAACTGCYTTTTGAAGTTAAGAACTTCTAAGATGGAAGGAGCAGGGTGGGCTCTGYCCTCCATCGCCATCGTGGTCTGTCTGTAACTAAAATTCATTCAATTAGAAATCATGGCTTCACTCAGTGCACTAATTACCCCTTGCTGGGCTTTGAACGAGGCCCTTTCAGAACAACAAAGCCTCACATGGTCTAAGCAATGACAAGGGAGTACAAAAGCAGTTCTACAGCAGTTTATTAAAAAAACCTATTTTAATACAGAAGCAATTTCATTATATCCAAACATCCCTATTGTCACAACAAGTTGGAGGGTAAAAACAATGAAGTGTCCCTGCCAGGCACAACAGGACATGTGAAGAAAAATGTAGATGTCAGACAGTTCAAATAGACTTCATCCAAAATAGAGAAGTTTGTCAGACCAAGACAAAGCTTTCATTTTTCTTTGTAGCACTCAAATCTACTGCTATGTATTTTGGAGAGGCCATTTCTCTCTTGTTCTGGGGGTGGGGGAAAAGCAGCAACAATTTCCTTGCCATTTTCAGAGAATCCCAGCCTGCAAGTAAAAAACAAAGTGCTAATCTTTCTCATGGTTGCTGTGAAAGCCACACATTAGTAAGAATGTCTGTAAATTGAACGTTAGAACAAAGRTGTTCAGCAATCTCTGCTGACATGAGAGTAATGGACTTGGCATCAGTGTTAATTTCCTAACCACTTTTTTTTCTTCTTAGTTCTAGTCTTAAAAGTCAGAGTGAGCAGCCACCAACCTCTGCCTATCACAAGGAATTAGTGGATTAATCAAAACAAACGAATGTATTATCAGTACATACTCTATGGAAAAAATATGCAGTAGCATAGAGAATGCATAGACCAAAAGGGTAGGTCCCCAACTGAGAGAAATTGCTGAAGCTGCAGTGACAAGGAGATGCTGAAGAGATTAACCTCAGATGTTTWGTTACCTGCACAAAAACAGAATAGGTCCCACAGAGTGTTCGTTTCAACTCAGCAGCTACTTTGAGAATGCAGATKATCAATTGCAACCCACTGAGAGCTATCAAAATCGAGAGTAAAATGATGTTCCACTCCACTATGTTAGCAGGTTCTGTGCACTTAGACCAGGCAGAGTAATCTGTGAGGTACCTATTAGAGAAACAACCAGACTGAAGTGAGAAGAATGCTTCTGACTACTGATTTGATAARCAATTTCTTCCAGAAGAGTTACACTGATGTTTCTTACCCCCCAGCAGTGTCTTTGAAAATATAATTCCATCCACTTGATGAATTGCAGAAAGGGCCTTGAATCAAATGCAGGGTGAAAATGATGCAACTGTATCCCGAGAAAGCAATYCCAAGCAGGGCTAGCACAATAGAAATAAAACTCTGAAGTAAAGAGAGAGAGAAGTATTACCTCGTGGGGATCATGTCAACAGCAAATATGATCAGTTTGTCTAGCTACTTCATTGGGGCTGAATTCCACATTTGACTTCCCCAGTCTTCAAAATTCAGAAAGAAAAGTAGCAGGTAAAGAATAGTAAGAATACACATACAAAATAAAGATTAACACAGAGTTTAAGACAGTTCTACARCTATAATTTATATATTATTTGGATGGGGTTTTTAAACTTGCACTTTTGTAAAGTTGTTTCCCAAAATACCAGAGGAACACACCATTTATTAAATACGTCTGCATCCCAGACAGTGTGTATTGAGTCATTTCTGAAAAAAAACCCCATTTCCAAATAATACAGGCAAAGGGATGAAGCTATTTAGGTGGTATGCTTCATTCTATGCTCCTTTCTTATTTTACAAGGATTTGGGGGAAGTGTGTGTCTAATTTTCTTTCATCCTGCCTATGCTTCAGAAGAAAGAAGCTACACCTTCTGTGACCTTGCAACCCAATTTAGATTCCTCTGTGAAAGGAAGTGARAACAGCAGTGGAGCGGGCAGCAGGATGTGCTGGAGCACAGGAGTGGGAAGGCATTTGAAACAGAAGCTGAGGAGATGCTCAGAAATRAAGCAGACTCACCCTGTAGGTTTTGTTGCAGCTCTCGCTCTGGCAGCACCGGTAGAACACGCTGCACTCCAGYGTTATCAGGATTGCTGCCAAAAGAAGGATCTGTAAGAGGACATCACAAGGTCAGTGAGATGACTGCAGAYACTAAGCCAAAGTCTCTTTCACCTTTGGAAGGCAGGGACTGCATCTCTTCGGCTGTCTCGATGTTTTAAAGCTGATCCATAGAACAGCACAATTGCTAAAGGCACACGTGGAACTGCAGGGGTTTTAGAAGGTTGCTGCTGTACTTGTGTCTTGTGCTTGAAAAACAAGAGYACAGCATCTCCCATCATAGTGAGGTGCTGTGAGCTTGGGCACAGCTACACCAGCGAAGCTGAAACAAGAAAACCAAGTTCACAAGCAAAAGAATCAATACCAGTGAAAAGAAGGGTATTTTATTGATACAAACATATCAGTTCAACACCTTCTTGCTGACACAGGCACACAAAYCAGGGAATTGCCTTCTTTACCACCACACTTATGCTAGAAAAAGCCAGTAATGCAAACTTTTGATTAAATTCACCTGAACTTCATTGGTTTGTCAAGTAACCATATTGATTTTTTCAGACTATTAGATTATTTAAGCCTGATCCTAAAATAATTTTGATAAATAGGATCTGGGCTCCAGAACCACAAACTGCCATTTAGAGAGGCACAGGTTTGAAAAGAAAGATATGGGAGGAGAATATTCCTGAGACACAACACTATCCTCTCACATGCTGCTGAARGGTTTGTAACAGAATGATATGTGCTTTTTAAAATAAATTTATAATAATCTTAAGGCTCAAAATGCTTCCAAATATGAGTATCACTGTTGCAGTTAACTTTTTCATGCATTTGCAACTGTTTTTGTTTGAATCCTCTCTCTTGTAGTTTTTTTTCTTCTGCTAGAAGAGAAGGTTTTTCTTCTGCTTTAAAGAGAATACACAATTTCAAAAGAATGTCTAATGTTTTAATAACAGTTCAGCACCTTCATWAAAAAACCTCACTTATGGAGATAAACCCTTTTTAAGCACTGTGTGCAATGTACTGTGATCACAGAACTGCTTTCTGTTCCTGAGGCTACAGCTCCTTATGAACATGGTGAATCACATGAACGGTGGGCAACCCCATGGCAGTTTATTACTGCAGATGAGGACATCACAAATGTAACAGGGAAAATTCTACYATGCTAATCACAGTGAGACAATTCTCTGTATTTAGTCTGACARCAGTACTACCTGAGCACTGTGAACTCTGTTCAGTCTTCTAAACAGTGGGCTGCATACAGCTCTTAAAAACATCTGAACCATCATGAGAAGCTCTTTTTTTTTATTTGAGTAAAAGAGCTTTAATTCAACCTCCACAACTGATTAAATCAACGTAGTGTTTTTCCTCCGTAATACAAGCATAAATTACACATAACCAAAAAACCCAACACACCCTACAAATTCATTTGCACTTAGTAACATAACTTGTCATTTAGTATACTAACTTTTTTTTTCAGTTTGAGTTTTTCTGCCTGCAGTGCTTTTTGTTGAAGTAATCTATATGCTCTTTTTTTGAAAGCAATTGCTGAAGAGTTATGCAGTATTATTTGCAGTAGAATGTAATTCAATAAAAATCCATTAACTAAACACTTACCATCACACCTGAGAAACAGATCCCCTCAAAATACCACTCATGGCTGGGGAGCTGGTAGCTGGCAGCATGCAGAGCTTTCCCGTTTGGGAAGTAGAGGAGGATGTTCACAACAATACTCCAAAGTGCAAGAGGCACCAGCAGGCAACTCAAGCAGCTTCCACACGTCTCCAAAGCCATCTCTCAAGAACTCTGGAAGTTTTGTTCTTCCAAGCTAACAAAAGTTTGAAAGACTTTAAATATAAGAAGCTTTTTGACCTCCCCAGCTTGATTCAGTCATTTCATATTCACAGGAACCATGACTGGGGTGTGATTCCAAGGACAGAAGTGCTCAACATTTAACAGAACAACAGATGAATATCACTGTATAAACTCACTGTCCTGTGTTAAGTATGTCTTTAAGTAGCGGTTTCCCTTCTAAAAGATCCTCCTTTGTGATCTTCCAAATGAAATACGCCTAGGAGTCAGACTCAGGAAGGAACTTCAAAGCTCTCATTTCCTAGTGATTGCTCAGAAATGTCCTCCTCCCTACGGTAGGAACTGCAGCACAGTTTGTGACAGAAACAAGGTTTTTCAGCCTTCCTGCAGCCTGGAGAAGGCAGCTGCAAGAAGACAGACATGCCCAGTCTCTGTACAGAAGGCCACACTTTGCCTCATCAGACAGAGATGTGTGAAGAGAACCCTAAGAGGGAACCAATGTGTCACTGACTGGCAAGAGCAGGCTGAGTCTGGGCCATCTTGCAGAGAGTAGAGAAGCCCAAGAAGCATTACTTAGAAACTRCAAGGCAGACTTTTTTTCACACTTTTAATCAATTACTCTTTCCCCATGGCATTATGTGGCTCCAGTTCTTTGCAAATTAAATCCTGCTGTTTCTCCAATTGTTTCATTCWGTGCTCACAGCTGAGCTGGCACAGCTGCAGATGTGGCCCATGTGCACGTGACTTCTTGTGCAGGACAAAAGGTCTGGCGTTGTTTTGAAATGCCTGCTGTTTGCACTGTGCAAAGCCAAAGTCAGACAGCTYTCCCATTGTCACATGTCATCAGTCCCCAACCCCTGAGCATCTGAACACTCTCAGTAACACAGAGTCAGGGCAGTCTGAACACTGGCAGCACAACCCAAGCCTYGAGTCTGTGCTCTGTGAGTCATCAGAAAAGTAACTCAACCATGACCTCAAGCTTTACTCAATAGGAAAGTTGTAGTCACAGAGAAAGGAAAAAAAAAAAAAAAGAAAATAAAAGAAAAGAGGGGCTCTAACAAAAGCAGGAAGGCTGATTTTAAAAGCAATGACATCACAACATATTTTCCCTGTGTTTCCTCATGAGCTGTTTCAGGCTCTTCACACTTGAGACTTCTCTCATCCCCTCATAAAAGCTGTTTGGATTGCAYGTTGTAACTAATTCCATATTATCACTTAACATGAGATCACAGGGGGAAATGGGCATGGTGGTACTCACCATTTTTCTACCTGTTCTCTGCTGTGACTCTCTTTTTCTGGGAGGTTTCATTTTCAAGTCCTCATTCTTGTTCTTCCCATATTTTCTGTTTTACTCTCTCATCACTATAATTCTCTAATCAGAATTAGTAGCAAACTTGCTTTTCCAGACTCAGAAGCAGAGRCAGAACTAATGTCATCAACACTATTCCACAGAGAGCAAACAGCTGCATKAAACCACACACATCCAATCTCCAGGACTGATTTTTTTTAGTGCAAAACTCAAAGATCATATAATTGGCTAAAATATTTTCTTAAAAGCAAAGGCCAAACCTAGTAGCAAGCATCTTCTTTTATAATCAAATTTGATGCTATTTCCATTCTAACCTGTTCTGATTAGAAGAAGCTAACTTGGGAAATGATGACTGAAGCAGCATTTGTTCTGCAGTGCAGCAGTCTGCTTCATGACTTTGTTTTTACACTGAGCTCTGCAAATACCAAATCACAGCGCCATTATTTTTCTGGCACACAATGCCACTAGAACAGGAAACAACTCTTTTATATTAAGAATTAAGCAAACCTGTAAGCCAGTTTCTCAAACACCTTGCCAAGTGTTGCAAGCACTGCTTTTCCATTGCTGTCATTATTCATGAGTTGATTCCAAGCCTGTTCCCAAAAAGTCATGTTTGCTCTGTGTGAGTGACTTCTCTGACAGATGAAATTAATACAACATAAACCAATCCCTTCTTCACAATGTAACTGATAAATCTCTCAAAACACTGTCTTATGCACCAGGCAACAAAATAATGCAGCTGGTCATTTTTTACAACAMCACAAATAGTGAGGAGTAATGCCGTGCATTAGGGCTCCAGGAATCTCTTGGTGCTGCATGCATTTGTGCTGAGGTTTCAGGTCTAACCCCCAGCCTAATCATTCTGTGTATTGGAATTCATAAAATTGTTTCAGTTCTTTAATTGATTGTGCATACCACAAAAACAAATAACCATTGTGCAAGAATAAAGGCAAAAATCTTTAAATTGCATGGTAATTATACATTATTCCAYTGAGAAATCTCTTTTCCACCTTCTCTCCTTCCACACCCTATTTAAACTGGCAGATATTTTTTCAAACACTGTATCTTCACACACAACAACACTGTACCACACAGCTGCAAGGAATTTTGTGTGTACACATATGTGCATGCACATATTCTCCTTCCTCCCTCCCACAGCAGGGCGGGACAGGGATAGACACTACAAAGAAATGGCATTAAAGTCCCTCAACTACTTCTGTGTACTTAGGTCTGAATAAATACTCTTGTGAAATTCAAGTATCCTGAGATTCTAGACACAAACTCTTTTAATCTGAGAATTCTTTTGCTGGTGTAGATATATGTGGACAATTTTGTTTTCACAGTTCATTTCTTTTTTYCAGGTATGTATTTGTACAGGGCAGACCTACCTGTGCAGACAGCCTGAGATACACCTGAAGTTTCTGGCTACTTTTAAAGACCACCCTCCTAGCTACAAATAGCAAAAGGATGCACTGACACCCATGGGAACTTCTTTTTCTCCCTTGAATAGAAACGAACTTGTTTTCAATGACAATATGAAAAGCTAAATTACAAAACTGAGCCTTATTCCTTTGAAATAAAGAGCATGTCACATTTTGATTTTCACTTGAAAAATGCCATTTCCAGCAGCAATGCTCTTGGCAGCACATCACTGAGAGGCACTCGTGATGAAACATTCACTCTGAGTACAACAAGCTACACTTCAGAGATTCTTACCCAGGACCTTACAGTAATGCCTTCAGGCTGATAACTGGTGAAGTCAGGTATTTCAGATTAATCTGTCTCTGCTGACCTGAATTTGAACTGTATTCCTTGATTGCTGTGAGGCCTGAGGGTCTGCTGGGTGAGGTAAAAATCAGGAGTTGTGCCCACATCTTGTTTTGTCTCAGGTCTGTAATGGAGCAATGAGGAGATGATCCCCCTGGGAGGGCAAGAGGGTCTCAGCTGAGCTCAGCTGAGCAGGGACAGCCTCAGCTCCCTGGCTGGGAACTGCCAGCCCTGAGCCAGGACTGAGGCTCCAGGTGAGCTGTTGTACCTGTCCCAGGTGTGGAGCCCTTGCTGATGAACAAACCCCTGTYCCAGTTAAATGAGCCAAACCAAGCAATAAGGCAGTTCTCACTCTGGCAGAGCCTGCTGGAGAGGAAAAACAGGTTATAACCTGACTGCTTTAAATCCACATTCTCATGGCACCACTGCCCTTTACTCCAAGGACCAGGCAAGCAGYGTTTCAGCATGGGCAGGGAAGGAATCACTGACACCTCCTGGGTATTTTTAATACAAATCTTTATTTGTGAAATACAGGGGAAGTTCAGAAAAATCCTGAAAAGCCCTCAAATCATCCACATTTTACTGCTGCTTTGGTTTTGGTCCAGCTGACCAAAACCTTTTATCCAGGCCAGGCTGGATTTGGTTTGTGCTCATTCCAAGATCAGAATGAAAGAGCAAGTTTATTGGGAAAACAGGACAAAGTACAGAGCTGTTGTGTCAGTAGAAAGAGAAAAATAAATAAGGCCACTTCAGCAACGTGTTAAGGCAGTTGCCTGTTCCAAGATGAAATGAACCAAAGATATTCAGGATACATTTTGCCTTTCAGTTCAGGCAGGTTAGTGAAAACCTGCATATGACTCCATCAACAAAGGCCCCAAGTCAACTAAATTCTTGGCAACAGCACAGTTTGACAACAATGTGTATTTCAGTATGCATGGAATGTTTAAAAAAATCCAGTATACTCATAACAGCACACACATGCACTGATGTCAATGCATTGTCAGGTTTCTAGCAAACGTATGTCTGCAGGAGGGAACAAAAAGAAAGAAAAAGAAACATATTAATGGAAAGAATGCTAATGTTGTGTCCAACTAAAAATGCAAAAATTAACCTGAGCACATTTAGAAAGCCATAGCATAGCTCTTCTATACTGCAGTTGGAGGAAGAAAGACAGGAGGAAGAAAAGAGTAATAGCTTTGAAAGAGCCCCAACACTCAACTATRTCAATTAAAAATGTGAAACACATGCTTACCTATAGTGTGTGATATAATTTATATCTCATTTTTACTTTAAGCCATGGTGATTCCAACACTGGCATTCTGATACTGATTTTGGAGTATGTCCAAACTATTTAATAAGGCTTTAAAGAAATTCTGAGAAAATTTCCTTTCCTCACTAAAAAAAAAAAAAAAAAAAAAAAAAAAATCTACCTTCAACCCCCCCCCGATTTGTCTGCAGATTTTGTTAGCTATGTGCAATTTAATTCTTTCTCTTATCTTGCTTCCACTAAGCAGTTTTCATTATATGCAGCATATTATCAGTAGCTTATGAGCTGCTGTGGACAAAACACAAGGCTAACACAACATAGTTAGAACAAGCACCACACAATGCAACAATGGTTTAGGCAAAGACCACAACCACCAGGAGATCTCAGTTATMTCACCTATACAGTGCTGGTGATCAGATGTGTCACTGGACAGAAAAAAGCCCTCTAGCACCTAGCTCCCAGRCAGATTGAGGTCACTGTGACAGCCAAGGAATCAGCTGACAGCATGTGATCAAACACTACATGAAAATTSTAACCACAACATGGCTGTAGAAACAGCTGTACAGGGAATTGTTGCTTAAGAATACATATAAAATAACTGCTGAGTAGTGTAAGTAACAAGTTTCATATTCATCTGAGAAACATGGGTATATCTGCAAATTACTTACGTCCTCATGACTGCAGCACAACCCACAGAGTCCTCGAAGAATGCCATTGATTATCTGTATGAAGCACAGGATGAATTCGATTCCTCCCAAAACAAGGAGGATGGAAAAGAGGGTGACGTTCCACTGCACGATGTTTTGAGGCTCCTGACATTCAGACCACTTGTTATACTCAAACAAGTACCTGTACACAGCAATTAAAAGCATATTAACATTGTGCCAGAGTGGGATACTTACCATACACTAGAACCAAATGATGTCTACTCTGTCACTGCACTGGGGATATTTGCTCTCTGTAGAGTCCTAATAGGCTAAGTTCCCTTAGGAATAGATTCCTAAAGGAACAGAAAAAGCAGTGGTTTACTCCACGTAAGGTTTGTTTGGTTTAGGAAGATGTTGAACTATCAACCACACATTTTTGCTAAATCTTAATTTCTTTTGAAAAAATAATCTAAGCCATAAAGGCAGAATTTCCTATTGCTGATTAAAGCGAGGTACAAACTCAAGAAAGCTGAAAGAGCAATGSTTTTTCTCAAAACAACCACAGAGCCTTGTGGGACGGGGCCTTTTTTCTAAAGGCAGCAGTCACTGGGGCAAGCAGGTCACTTTCTGTGCTGTGCTGCTGTCTTTGGGCCCTCACATGCTTCCTTGGGTGAGCCAAACACAGAACAAATCTGGTGAGATACTGCAGTATTTCAGCTGTTACTGCTCACTCACATCTTGAGAACATCAGCACTGGCCTTCAGCAAGGACTGAACCCAGTTCTTCTACACTCAGTCGTGGTCAGGAGGATGGAGAAGGAGGAATGACCCCTCTTGTGAGAGATACGAGGGAAATATAAAATTCAAACTCTACTGCAAAGAGCTTTATGTGGCCTCTTAGCACTCTGGGTGTCTCTAGTCTGGCATCAGCCATAAGCTGTTGCTGGATACAGCCTTGAGGCTGCCAACCATATAGACACTCTAAAAGCATGCCATGATATGAATCGCATCAGGATTTATGAGCATTAATGGAAAACAGTACACTGAGGCTGTTTTTGCAGGAGAACCTTAATTAGTAGCTTCTTGTCCTCTCTGCCCTGCAGTGTACAAAGATTAAAAATTTTCTCAAATTTCATTTATTAGATTCTATGCCATTGTCAGTAATGTGGGAATTGTGCCACTTTGTGCTGGTGCAAAGCAGCTTCAGAAGCAAGCCTGACAAAGCAGACWCTCACACAGATGATAAGAGAAATACCTTAACAACCACTATTACTAGTTTGCAAATCCTTCAAAGCCCTAAAAAATTTATACTTTGTTAGAGATGTTCTTGGACATGAACAGTATTCGATGTATAGATTTAATCACTTGTAAATATTTCTATGGCTTTGGTCTGACACTGTATCAGCGAGGGGAACTGATGCCRTTTGTTCTTACCAAGTGGGAAGGATAAACGCATGAATAGACCTTGGTACGTGGTTACTGGACATTGCTGAAAGGTACTGGAATAAAGCCCATGTGTACATTGGGAGGAGATAACAATGAAACAGATGACTCACCCTCCAGAGGAGTCAGTGAAAGGATAGATCCAGTTTCTCCCTAGGTGGGTAAAACAATASGGTCCTTGAGACAAGCCCAGTGCTGAAACGATGATACAGTATCCAGAGCCAAGGATCCCAACAAAGGCTGCCAGAGCCGAGGACAGCATCTGCACAGCAGACACAAACATGAGCTTTGAGCAGGGCCATCGCCTTGTCTTTGGGRTTACCTGGGACTGGGATTTACAGCTCACTCACAGCACAGCTCTTCTCCCCGCTCTCGTGGCCAGAGCACCCGCAGTAGTCGTCCTTGTGAAGGCAAATGAACACGGCAGCTGGAATGAGTACCTGGGTGTGGAGCAAACAAACCACACTGTTCCTTTTGGCTGCACTGGGAGGGCAGGTGAAACGCACCCTCCAAATTTCATTCATTTGTGTTGTCTCATGGCAGTCAGCCTGTACAGACKATTCATCTTCACTCCTATTTAACACACTACTGACATCACCAACCCCAGGACAGATATATTTCTATTGCCACTTTGGGGCAATATTGCACTTAGGTGCAGAAAGAGACTGTTGGGGTATTGCTACACTTAAAGTATTTCAGCTTTAAAATTTTCTGTTTGCATCACAGGCTGTATTTGCAAATAAAATGCTTTGGGAAAAAAAACCAAAAAAACCCCAAAACAAAACAAAACAAAAAACCACCAAAAAAACCCCAACAAAACAAACAAACAAACCCCCAAAAAAACCCATTAACCCATTAACTTTATTCAATGAGGACTACAAAATAAAGATTTTTTAAAAACAGCTACTGTTAATAYGCTTTTTATTTAAGAGCAATCAGAAGTCTAGTGAAATTCTGCTCAATTCAGACAAACGTCTCATTACAGACATCTACTTTTTCCCAAGTGGCAGCTTCCAGTGACAGAAATGCAAAGTAACAAGGCAGCAGCTACCCATGTGAAACATAAACCATCCATACTSCAGAGTTTTTAGCATAAAATCAAGAATGAACAGAGCTGATTAAACAGAGGATCCTCCCACCAGCAATAACAGCACTTAACAGTGTCCACTTATAAAAGCTCTACACCCAAAACCATAAAGAAAGGGTAAGGAGTTATTAGCAAACACCACAGACTTCCTTAACCTGAAACTAGAACAAGAATTATCCTGTTGAACAGCCGTATACTTGTCAGCCCTCACTCAAACCCATGCTGAGCCCCAGTGCTCCAAGTCCAGAAGAGGCTGCATGAGAAGTTCCATTCATTTCACTTGTATTATTCTGTGTGTAAATCCCAGTCTTTGCAAATCCCACTCTAGGTCCCAATGGGACTGTAACACAGCTGKAAGCACCTCTCACATCACAAAGCACCTTAGCATGCAATTGTTTTCAACCTGTGATTAGCAGACACCTTGAGATCATGGAATCATAGCATGTTAAGAATTGGAAGGGACCTATAACCAATTTCTAAGAGGACTTCTAAAAGCAGATGGAAAAGGAAGCCTGGAGTTGGGGGTCTTAAATATGCTGCAGTGTGGTCCACAAAACTGAAAAGGTAGAAAATAAGAGCTTCAGATTAATAACATCCTGTAATGAACACACTCAGTCCTTGCATGCTGTCATTCAAAGGCAAAGCTTTGACAACTACCACTCAATTCCTCTGAATAAACAGCTAAGGCAGAGCACCTGTCAGCATGTCAGGTAATAAAAATTAAGGAATTGTATCTAAATGCTCATTAGTCAGGGACATTTAAAAGGAGAGTGGTTCAATAATMCAACAAAAATTTAATATTTAACCCTTTATGCAAACTGTGACCTGCTGAGAGGCTTGGTTTCCCTTTTGCATTTGGATTCTGTGCCCAAGACCCCTCTGATAGGGTCTAGGGCACAGAAGTGCTTTWAAGTGACTTAATGTAGATAAGATAATCAATAGCAACTAGTAATAGCTATGGGATAATATAGCTCTTTTTTATACAACTCCAGAAACTCCTGCTGACAAGATATTTGATGAATAAATTCAGGTAACCAGTAGAGAAAGAGCCAAGTACCTCCAAAATAAACTTGAAAGAAGACACTAGGTTATTACTTACCAGAAAGCCTCCACCTATGATGCCATGAAGGCACTCCACGTATTTGCTGAGGCGATGCTCTGAAGCAAATCTCGTTTCGCCATTGGGAAAATAAAGCAAAGTGTTGGCCACGATGCAGAGGAGGGCAAGGATGAGCAACTTATAACCAACACACCTTCCAGAACACATATTCTCAGCTTTAAAAATCCTCCTTCAACTTGTCCGATTCAACCTATCTCACACCTGTCCACACCTAAAAGAAGATCAGTGTTKGTTCTCACCTCCTTAAATACCAGGGGTTACCCAACGACCTGGATGACGTTGAAAACCCTTCCTGACCACCATTCCCAATTGCAGAGTGAGAGAGCAGGGATGGCAGAAAGCCACCACCCTTTTTAAATGCAATAATTGTAGATGCACCAAATGCAATGAAGGAAACATTGAATGCTAGGTGATTTCACACTAATGTATGATGCTTGGAATAATTACGGGTGAACATGATYAGATGTGAACAACAGGCTTAAACCACAACACAAGTTCTCTTAGGAACTGAAGGAAAAATGTTTTGTTTTCTTTGTTAGAAGCAGCTTTGAATTYTAGGTTTATAGACTGATTCAGAACAACCTGAAGCCAGGGGAAGACTTGGCTGACTTCAACAGCGCTGAGTCAGAGTTTTGGGTATAAACAGAATAAGGTCTACAGCAAGGGCAAGTATGTAGAGCAACCTCTCATTTTGCTATCCTATTGATGGAACAACAGAAAACCTTACCAGGAGGTTGGAAAACAAATAAAATGAGCAGGTAGTCTTCTTAGGAGTGTCCTTGGTCTTTCCATTATCAGACGAGCTGAATTTAGATTAACAGTCAATTAGTAAATGGTTTGATAATAGCTAAACCAAGCAAACACTCGTGAAAAACACTGCTTTAAAAAAGCAGGATCATAAAAGAGAGTCCTTGCATTGAAATATCCTGTATACAAACACACACACAAAGAAAAATGCCAAGAAAGAACCAGATTGTATCCAAGGTTTCCAAATGGTGTTTCGCATACCAATAACAATAATTTCCACAGTAAATGGAGACACAAAGTGGGCTATRAAAATTAAGATCTAGCCTTTTCTCTTTTCTCTCATGCAAATTTTTCTAAAAGAGCCCAGAGCCTTTTTCTTCACACACAGCTCAACACATGCCATCACATGACAGGAGGCAACCAAAAKGCACAGGCCCAGACTAGACCCAGGTGCTGCTGCTGCCATCATCACAGTACAACGTAATTCTCATTGCAAAACCAGAAGCTTGACAAATGGAGTTTGGGAATGTACAGGATATTAGAAGACTATAATGAAACTTAAAGAAAAAAATATCCGGGTTTCTTTTTTTGAAGGTGGGGTGTGTTTAATTGAGCTAAATAACACAGTAAACACATGCCCAAGTCAAAACCATGGTATTCTTGCAAGAGAACAACAATGTGAGCAACACTAATGCTGAGAGGGAGTGTGCAAAATGAAAAGGTGGGGGGTGAAAGGGGGAAGAGAGCAGGCTGGTGCAGCTGCTGCTTTGTGATGTAACTTCTCCGGGAATTGTAGCTGCTGACCTTGGAGACTTCCTTCATTATGAGAAATATCCTCCAATTGTACAAACACAGGCTGGCCATTATTGTGTGCTTCACCTCTAATGACTAAAACAASCCTAAATATGATCCTGCAAGTTTCCTCTGCAGAAGACAGACTGAAGACTTCATTTATTTTGTTGGGCTAAAAAACCCCAAACCACTCCTTCTCCAAAACCCACTACCCTTCCCTCCACCTCAACAACCACACTAACATATTGCCTGTGGGACATGGATTTAAAACTCTAGCCCTAACCATGTATTTGAAAACTGTTTTATTTACARCTTAAATAATGGTTTTCTAAATACTTCATTAAAAAACATAATCAAGAACTACCTATATTTAAAATAATTTATGTATTTAAAAYGTCTTCCAAGGACCTTGAAAGCAGTGTGAAGAAAGAAACAAACAAAACATTGTATTTGATGCAAATACTGTTTTTTACATTAAAAGACCTGGTCAGGTGTGAATCAAGGGTGCTTCACTAATGCCACTGCCATTTGGACACCCTATGGTACAGTTTCTATCAGAAAGTCTTAATATAACTTTTCTTTGCAGAATTTCTGGTGGTCCCACCCACCATCCTAAAAAGGTTAATGGAGGGAAGTGCCTCTCATGGAAGCACTGGCAGGATGTGGTAACTGTATGACACAGCATAGGAAACAATGGCCTGAGCTTCACCAATTCACTGGGAAAGACTGGGCAACACAACATATGCATTTACACAGGTTATTAATTCCCACTTGTATYCTCCTGTAAGCTGTTCTCATTTGGTCTTTTGCTTTGTGAAAGYTGCTGCTCATGGAGGCCAATGCCAGCTCAGACAAATGCAGGGGACAGAGTGGAAACGTGTGGTCACCTCTTGGCTAAACTAAGGACAGGCTCTGGGCCAGCTGGACACACAGCTCCTGGTGACCTTAGGACAACTCCAACTCCCTTTGACCCATCCATGTTGCCATCCATTTCTCAATGTCCAAATGATACATGACCCATGTTTTCCAGTAATCATCCACACAAAYCCTGGGTTGCACTTTCACTGTCCTCACCACCCCTCAAGTGCACATTGGCTGACAAACTCCACCTGAGTTTGTCACAGCCACAAGAGGAAACTGCTCATCATGAAGTCCTTGGGCCTATGGTCTCCTGGCCACAGACAGAAGAAATCCTCCAGAYTACTTTTATTAATTAGATACAACTCCTCAGCTGAACCAATGAGCTACTCATGAGCACAAGCCAGTACCTGTTGTCACGAGAGCAATTGCTCCTGACACATCTGGAACACACATGCACACGCTTGCTTGCTGCCTCTCCCCCCACTTTGAGACAGAAAACTGATCTGAACCACAGAAGTCAGCTTGGAATGAGAGTTCACAATTCTATGTAACACACACTGACACATACAGAGAACATTTCATTTATTAGTAATAATGCTGACCTAAGAAGGAGTCAGCAACAATGCAACAAAAGTAGTTTTGCCATTTGACCAACCAGTTTGGAGACTGAAAAGCTTACAATCAGGGCAGAGCTACCACTGAATGAGTGTATAGAAATCCCTCTCTTCAAAGAAGAGCCCATAAACCTTACTTAAGAACAACTATTACCAACCCTGGACTTGCAATACTACAATCAAATAAACCACTTCAAACACTGTTTTCTGGTTACATACGAAAACCATGCTGCAGCCTGCATTCATTAATTTTTCCAACAATTATGATAAAAGTAGGACATAAGACAAACAAATCCTTTTTCTATTTCTGCAGCAGCCTGTAGGTGAAACACTGGCCTTGCAAAATGGCCAGCAAATGTTTGTTTGCCTTGGACTGTACTATTTAGACACAGGTTTGCATTTTAGATTCCTAGTCTATCCCTAAAAGTGTGACATTCCTGCAAAAGTGAAACAAGCACGAGGCATTACCATCACTGCTCTGTAAACATCCTCTCTTCCACACTGTGTGTTTGCAATGGCTGCATGGGTCAGGGAACGTAGCACACAAAGTCTGCATAGCACAGCACAAGAACAGATGGACTCCCCCCTCACCCTGTGTCACTGATGTCTCCCCTCCCTTGCAGCAACCACAAAAAGCAGACATTGAAAACATGGAACAAAAATTACCAGCGTTGTGAGCCAGAA
>CADDXX010000305.1:104599-114941 GCA_902810485.1 Alauda arvensis
AAAAAAAAAAAAAAAAAAAAAAAAAAAAAAAAAAAAAAAAAAAAAAAGGAAAGAAAACTGAAAAGCACCAAATTCTTTGCCTGTTGTTTTTTTCTTAGCATATACTTCATATATTTGCTCATGCAATCCTTGCCTCTGGAATTAGCCATTAGTAAGTTCATGCCAATTAAAGGTTTTCACTATACTTGCTGAACAATCCCACAACTGCTGCTTGGCTGGGAACAGTCTACATATTGATTCCATAGCAGCAGGATGGGAAATGAATGTTTCAATTTCAYATTTCTTTCACATTAGCATGACTGATACTGCAGCACGTTGTCTTGCACATATTTCAGCATCAGCAGCAGTTGAATCAGACATCACAATCAGAAAAGCAAATCAGACATGACCACAAGACTCTTAAAAGATGATTTCCTAAAGTGCAACCCTACCCTTCCATCAACCTTTGCTAACATCATTTAAATTGGAATTCTGAAATCCATTTTACAATATACACTCAGTGCACAGAATTTTTGCTACAAGATTTCCTTAAAATGGCTGTCAATGATAAAGCCAACTCTTTCATGGTCATGTTCCTCCAAGGGGTACATTAAGATCTCAAAAATGTTATACAAAGGTAGTACACATTTTTAGTAGGACAGAATTTTTAGGAAAACCCCCAAAACATTATTTAGGAAAACAAGAAACAAACAAACAAACAAATTAAAAACCATGATTAAAGAATAAATTAATCTTCAGATGATCTTTTTTCATCTAGCCAACATTTAACAAGAAAAGCAGAAGAAAATAACATTTAATGCTGATTATTRTTTAATTAATGCTTAGTCTTTTTTTAAGGTAACGTACTGGAATAACACAACTGAGCCTATATTCTCTATCTACAAAACACGTCTGCCATGGGGTACTGGATACAGCACTCTGCCACAGCTGCTCTTTCCACAAGATGTGGGACCATTCTAATGAACTGCAATTGGCTTGGAGGATGGGGAAATWCTGATTTCCTGAATTAGGACTTTTCTATTCCTTTGTGCTCTAATTAGCGCTAAAAGCGGCGGTGTCACTGGCGTACCAAGCAGGAACTGAGCGCTGCAGGAGCGCAGCGGTGCCGGTTCGGGAGCAGCGCTTCGGGAGCGAGTTCTGCCGGTGCCCAGCACCTCCGGGCCCGGCTCCTGCCCGGGCTGCTCCTGCCGAGCTCCGGGGACGGAGCCCCCGCCATTCCGGCTGCTCCCTCCGGGGAGAGCCGTGTGTCCCCAGGCGCTCCTGCCGCCCGGCCCGGCTCTGCCCGGCTCTGCTCTCCTGGAATTGCCTCTGATGCTGAGCGGCGCCTGCCCCTGGGGGGGAGCGACAGCGCCCGACGGCAGCTCCTGCGGCACGGGAGCCGGGAATGGGGCAGAGATACACGGGAATACGGCATTCCTATACGGGAACACGGCATTCCTATACGGGAATACGGCATTCCCACACGGGAGCCGGGAATGCGGCAGAGTTACACGGGAATATGGCATTCCCACACGGGAATACGGCATTCCTACACGGGAATACGGCATTCCTGTACGGGAGCCGGGAATGCGGCATTCCCACGCGGGAACACGGCACTTCTCTTACAGGGAGAGCGACTGAACTGAGGCACTGAACCCACCGAGTGAAACCTTGAGGCTTTGACAGGACTGGTGGGATTTGCTTCAGATGTTAGTTCCAAAAGAGAGTTCTTCCAAGAACTGACTTCTAAATGGTGAGTTAAAAAAGGAAATAAACGAACTTTATTCTTTTGCAGGAAAATAGTCCTGCTCTCTGCTCTCCATAAGCACCAAGACAAAGGAAACAAAACAAACCGGAAGTTTCCTCTAAAGGTCAGGAGAAAAAAACCCTCAAAAAAATCAAAATATCACAGCCCTTCCCCAGCCTCTGCACTAAATCAGATGGAATTTCCCTCCAAAAAGGCAGGTACTGTCTTTGAGGAAACTGCAACCAACAACAGCACTTGCCTGTCAGGCAAAACATCCATCAATTACACTCCATTGACTCTCAGGATTCTGATAAATTACACTCTGCTCTAAGATAAAGACATAGGGCTTACTGAAGGAGCACTACTTAGAGACATACAAAGGGCTCAAGGAAAATTAAGAAATTGTTTCCTGTCAAACCATTACAATTACAAAGCYATTACAGCATTCTTCATATGCAGACTTTAAAAGTAGGTAGCTGATTAATCCAGCCTATGATTAATGTGCAGTGAATAAAAATATTATCACAAGATAAATTAGTTTCCTGTCAWATTTCATGACAATTTATTATTATTATTTTAATTATTAAATTCTTCTTATCTCAAAAAAAAAAAAAACCCATTAGTTTTCTCACTATTAACCCTCCAACTGTCTCCCCATCCCATCACGGGCAGAGTCAGCAAGCAGCTCTGTGGGGCTGAGCTGCTGGCTGGGTTAAACCATGACAAGTGTCTAAAGAGTATGTTGCTAAGTAACATTAACAACAAGGTTCTATTAAAGTTTATTGCTAGTAACTCAGTCCTGATAACGCTGGGCTCATGAATGAATGAATGAATGAATGTTGCCAAGACAKAATCAGGATTTTGTTTTTAATTATTTAAGATTATAAAACAGYAATCTGAAAAACATAAGACATTTCTACTTTTCTGTCAAAATAAAATGAAGACCTAAAATTTACAAGCTCATCTTGCAAAGAACTCAAAGATCATCTTTAACRTTGTAGATTATACTTACAAAGAGCAAAAAGAAAAGTAATCACCATTGGTTAGAGGCTGCACAGTTGTCAGGGCTATAACTTTGCACTGCTAATGGAGTCACTTTATGTTAATGACAATGAGTCCCAGTACCTTAGAAGTCATGAGAGACACTTCTATCTTTCCTTGCCTTAAAGAAAAAAGGCTCAGCTCTGGCCACAGCACCACAAGAGTCACTTCATCAACTGAGCTGCACAATGGCACCAGGCTGAACTGAGACTGTGAACTACAGACAAAAGGCTGGCCTGCTGAGGCTGCTGAAGGTGTGCAACACCCTCACCTGGCCTTGGCCAACACACATCCACAGTCTGTCCTCTCCTGGAATCTCACATCTGCAGAATGAGAAAACAGGCAGAAGAGGCTGGAACTCCTCTCCTCCCTTTGCATTAAGAAGGCTTTGTGTGAAACAAAAATGAGTTCGAGTTCCTTCAGGCAAAGATTAACATAAACAGAAAATGCATRTATTTTTAAATTTGAAAATAAACTATCCTGTTGTGTAATAGTAGCATACTTTGGACTCTGATCATCTTCTCAAATAGTMTTCACAGACACTAGAACATGTTTTACTGGAAAGTGCTTTCTCACTYGTGGTCTAAGTTCTTAACTATCTGGAACCAGTCCTGTTCCAAAGCCCATGCGGTTGCATTTGAGTAGAGCACAGACCTTGAGGCATTAGCTCAAGGATCCACCACAGCAAAGTAATTCATCTCACTTCTAATGGCAATACATTTTCAGAGCTAGATTTCCTACTGCTTTAAATGCAGGAAACAAAACTTAGCACCCATAGAAGTTCTGTCTCAGTTGAAAATTAACTACCATATACCAGTAAGACAAAACTGACCCCCATATTGTGTACTGTCCTACTGGCCAGAACCAGAGGATATATTCATACAGGCAAATGACAAATATAGGATCCTAATCCATACTCACTTTCTTAAAGCAAAAGACTGTATTAGGCTAGATGCCTCATASTAGCACTGGAGAAATTTAAGGAGAGCAATTCCAGATTGGTAGTATAAACCAAAAGGAAGCAGCCTCAAGTTGTGCCAAGGGAGGTTTAAATGAGATGTTTAGAAAAATTTCTTAACCAAAAGGTTTGTCCAGCCCTGTGGTGGAGTCCCCACCCCCAGAGGGATTTAAAAGCTGTGTAGATGTGGCACTTGGGTAWAAGAGTTATGGTGGCCTTGGCAGTGCTGGGGTAATCGTTGGACTCAGTGTTCCCAGGGGGCTTCAATAAACTGCTCCCATACTTCTGTGATAATCCGAAACAATTGAGACACACCAAGGTTTAGACAGACACTTGGAAAGGATAGGTGTTATCATATGAAAGACAAAATACTATATGGAGCCAAAGTCCTCTAATAGCTATATAACRCCTGTATCCATAAGATATTTCAACTTTATAACTAATAATTGGTTAGGTTCAAACAAAATCCTGCCAATAAATTAAAGTAAACACATCTATCTAAAGTACACAAACCCAGACTAACACACCCTGGTACTTACACACGTGGGAATTTCTACCTCTGCATAGGTAATCACTGTGCTGTGCTGCTCTGCTGTACTGGCTGCCTCTCAAAACCTTTTTCCTACTTGAGGTGGCACATAAGAGGGCAGCACAGCCAGCATGACCTGCCTGCTGACAAGGTGTTTAAGAAAAAAGATGTGGTTTATTAAGGGCTGAGGATGCCCTGTGTCTTTCCTCGCGTTAAGGAGGCATTTTAATAATCTGTTGTCAAAAATTGGGCACCCCAGCTTTTTCTACATCTGTACTCCAAAAGCAGTGATGTTTGCTCCACTTTTAAAATGTGCCTCTGTACACACTGATTTGCCCCAGCCTCCAAAATCTCCCTCTTTTCTTTRACAGGATGAAGGCATGACCCACTCCTCCTGACCACCAACACACTCAAGCAGCCAGCTAAATCCATCACAATGGAAGGAATTCCTCCAGGAACTCCCTGCCACAAGGCCTTGGCGCAGGTATCCCCACACCTGCTGGAAATCAGTGTCAGTTCCGAGGTGCCTGTGCTGGTGTCACTATAAACCATGCCAAGGCAGATCAAGCACTTCCATTCCTCTTCCAGCACACATCATCCTGACCTCAAGCTAACCCAAATTATCTTGCTAAGTCTACAAAAATCTCGTGAAGTTTTACGTCTGCTTTCAAAGATGCTGTGTGCCTAGATGTTTTGGTTTTAGTGCTGCACGGCACAAGAATGTTCCCTCTTTGGAARCAGTCCATTCACTTGCCCAAGAGGTAGCCCATTATGTTTAGGAGTCCTCTATTGCTCAACTTGGACAMACTGCCATGGATGTAATTAAAAAGCTTCCTCAAGTAAAGGCCACAAGCGTGGGTGTAGATGTAGCCAGGTATTTCAAAAGAGTCTCTGTGAGCCATGCTGTGGACTTCTGCTTCTTTCCAAAAATACCTCTTAATAGGCAATGGGTGTGCTACTGAAGGAATGACTAAGAACTTCTTCTTCCAAGCCCTGGATTAGATGGAGTTACAGGGTACTGCATCTAAGAAGAGGGTGTGCAGCTGACCTGTCTGCTGAGAAATGCAAATCATAACTTGTAATAAAAGCCTTCTCTTTTCCTAGAGATTTTGCAACCCAACTAACATTATATAGTCTCACTACAAAATAGAACTGCACAGGTTTTCAGAAGTATGAGGACTATTAGGAAGTATAAGTAGGCAAAACTGAAATATCTAATCAGAAATAAATAATAAAAATTGAAAAATGTAAATCTGCTTTTCTGAGTATAGTACTTACAAGGCATGCCTAGACATTCAATTGTATCTACACCTTTTGGGTAGAAGCATACCAMCTGAAAACTGACTTGGGAACAAACTCTCTGTGCATCAAATGCCCTAGAATATCATGGAGAACTAAACATATTGGTCTTTATTTTTTGTGGGGTTTTTTTCTAATATTCTTACTACATTGTAACACCCACTGTGCATTTAGCAGAAATGCTTGTTATTAGGGATAATGATTGGAACAGTCAAGAAAACAGATCACTTTTTAAAAAGCCTTTGCCTTAAAACTCCCATATTTGTTACTTTTTAAAAACCAACAGAAACACCTGTTTCCACATCATTACTGATATGAGCTAAATGCACCACCACCAGGAAGTGTAATTTCTACTGTCTCCCAGCACTATTAAGAAGATGTCTTGTTTTCAAGTGGAACAGGGGGAAAATACCCACTCAGTACAGATCATCAAGCGCAGCAGCAGATTTCTCATCATTTAAATCTAAAAAGCACAGTGCACTCTCAGTGACTGCTTCCAGCATAACATGGCTGAACAGGCATGGGAATTCCTCAGTGATTTCCAGAGGCTCCACATGGCAGGAGGCAGAGCTAAGTGCCAGAGAGGATGAGCCTGTGTGTTGTGGTATCGTTTCAGATGCCTGTTTCTGCAGCACAGAGGCTCCTGCTGCAGCATTCCCTGCATCAGTGCCTGGCTGCACTGGTGCTGCAGTGCATGGGCACACGGGCGATCGCAGCACACAGTGAGGCCAGGGGGAAGTGGTAGCAAAAGGCAGCGCAGGGGTGCAGCTGGTCCCTGGCACTGGTGACAGGAGATGGTAGAAAAGGCAGCTTAAGGGAAGACAGGGAAAACGGGAAACCTGAACTCCAAGGCCTGMCACAGTCCCGTAACCTCAGGGCAGCTTCAAGAGGTTCAGCATATTTTTCACAATGAGATACAGATAACTGACTGGAATGATCTCTATTTTTTTTTTTTTAAATCTGATTTATTTCTATTTTTTTTGCTAGTCACTGTAAGACCAGAATTAGGCTCTTGGAATCTGAGTGTTTGCACTGTTAGGATCCATGGCAGCCCTTACATAAACACAGCAGAAGCACTGCACCTTTGAGGCCACACTTCATCCCAGATCCCCAGTATAAATGCAGGAGATGCATTATCTGTCAAAACAATATGGGAGTGTTCTGAAAGGAGCAGGGTACAGCCTGGTACCTACYATTAAATATTAACACAAGTGATAACTAATCTACTCAAGGTGAGTCAACTCTGACCACAGTTTTAACCATTTACCCAAAAAAAAAAAAAGTTTAATAAATCAAGACTAATCAAGAATAAGTTGTTGTAAAACATGCTACATTACAGATCTGTGAGAAAACATATGTGAAAAAGATCCAAATTTTATTTTGCTGTTTGAAAAAAAATGAAAAGAAAATATTTTATAACCAACCCTGAGCTTGYAGTTCTAACAGTTTCACAAAACTCAGTGCTTTGCACTACTGGATTACTCTGGATTACTTCTATGCCTTTAGAAAATGAAAGAAACCCCTAACTCATACATGATATATCTCCAAAATAAACTGCATTCTGGTATAGGYCTCTCTGGGTTTTCCAGCTGCATGGTAGCTAACATCAAATTTGAAGTAGCAACAGAAACAAGAGGTTTTTCTTCAGAATAGATTAATAGTTACCTGTCTCTATCACACTCCTAACACAATAAAAATTCGAAGAAAGAAAGGAAGGAAGAATGAAAGAATAAAATAAAGAATAAAAAGAAAGAATGAAAGACCATTGCATTGCTTCCTGCAGCTGAGAGCCTGTATGAGCTTTTAGCCTGGACAAACCTGCATTATCAACAGGCTCACTCTCAATTACCTGATTATTTTTGCTGACAWTTGGTTCTCAGCAACCTGTAACATTACATTCCCTACACAACAATCTGTTCATGACATGGAAATTTATTGTAGTTGCCCACTTAGGACTGCACAGAAAGTCCTACCTTCCACTCAGTTCAGCCCTCCTGAGACAAAGCTGTCTGTGAAGCAGCAAGAACTGCCATGGAAATAAAACAAATTTAACAGAGGCTGCTGAAAGACCCCCACTAATTAACCTATCATGCTAAAGCAATTTTTCCTCTCAATAARTGTAGCTGGCATTATATCAATGATGCCACAAGAAAAACAAACTCTGCTCTTCTCTTCTGTAGATTTCCTGCTTTAGGGAGAAAGGCATCAGCAGACAGTCTTGCACCAGTTTTTTATAGCTCATGGTAGAGTTTAAACTGAAGTGGTGAAAAGGAATTCATTATTTTTGTCAACTTTGAGAACCCAAGTGCAGGTCCAGCTATAAAACAGAATATAACTTGTTCCTGACAATAAAGGTTTTTTGCTTGTTTTGAAAAAGATCTGATTTAAAATATAGGTTTAAAGTTTGTTTTTACATCTGAAATCAAGACTGCCATGTAAGTCTCAGAAAATTAAAGAAACTTTAATAATAAAGTTATTATTAAAGAATAAAGAATATAATAAAAAGAAACATCTGTGAAGTAGTTAACACATTCCAACTCTGCGTGTGACATATTACACCCAAAAACCATATGGGCTTTCAATGAGGGAGTAACAGCCAATTTGGTTTCAAGCTTTGTCTGAAAAAAAAAATTAAAAAAAAATAGGAAGGTGTAATTAAATGAAGGGAGAGCTAGAATGTCCTTTTGTGTAGTAATAACTCAGCAACAGAACCCAGTCTAAAAAGATTCTGTATAGTGACAATAACAAGAATTATGCTGTAAGGAGGGACAGGGCATGGCTAGAGGCAAGATTTCCAATGCTAAAGTTCATTTGAAGCTTAATGTGGAGAGTGTAAGCAGCAGTATAATTCTACTCCCAGCCCAGCAAATTTAACAGCAGCTAATCCATAATCACCAGGCACAAACAGTGTCTAATACAAAACATTGCCTCAGACCATCTGGATGTCTGTTTACAGAGCAACCACCTTGTTGCTGCACCTAATGGAGATTTCATGATTGCAAAGGGATGTGGTGGAGGCTGAGGGTGCAAGGGAAATGCATCCCCACCCCTGCGGATTCTCCAGGCACAGGAACAGGGCAAGCTTCCCAAAGCTGCAACAGCACAGGAAGAACTGAAGGGGCAAAGACGTTGGGAGAAGGTGTAGAGGTTGTCCTGTCTTCCCTCTGAAACTCTAAGAAATCCAAGCTAAAAAGAAAGCACTCATGATAGCAGGAATAGCATCACGTCCTTCCTCCATGAGCTCTCCTTTGCACAGTGGGGCTCTCAGTAAACTGCCTGCAATTCACAAAACCACCAAGTTTTCACACATTTTCAACCAGTTCATAAAAAGAACACAAACTTTCACAAAATTTGTTGGAAATTAGACTTAATGTTGTATGATCTGTCTCAGTTTTTAAATTTATTTGTTAAYTGAGAAATCAATGAGCTACTACAACAGTGCAAAAGCAAATGCTCAGCCTCAGATCTCCACTAGTGCAATGAGTAGTGAATAAATGCACTGCAGGCCAGGCCACAACCATGCAGTCTCRCATTGYCCTCCAGGAGCCTGTGKAGTCTGTTGTTGGTAACAGGAACACAGGAACTGCAAGGTCAAGCCACCAGCAACTTGAGCATATTGGGGAAAACAGTAGCAATTTAATTATGGATGAAGAAGGATTTGGGTAAGACAATTCCTCATTTCTCTACATCAAGGCTTCTCACAGAAGTTTGCAGGAGCCATGGATACATCCAAGGCATGCAACTAGATTCTTAATGCATTAACTAAAATTTAAATGTTTTGTTTATTTTGGAAAAATAAGGAAAAAGTCACAGTGGGTTCTAGGCATTCCACAGCTAAAAACCCAACCAGGTGCTTCCTTTAGAATTTCTTGATTCTTACTATCAGAGGAGATCAGCAGAGAAAAAAAGACTATTCAGTCTTGAAACTCTGTCTCTGTAATAGAAGTACAGCGTGGAGATAACAAAGAAAATAACTGAAGAGGAAGTAAGTTGTAAACATGGACTATGACCACACTCTTAACAAATGTCCGGGTGAAATCAGCGCAGGAGGTGGAGTAGCCAGCTGGAGGCATGTTTGGAGTTATGAGTAAGATAAACATGAGGCATTATGCATCCCAGTCTCTCACCAGATGGATTAAAGAGAATGGTGTAATAACAGTCTTACTGTCAGTCAGAAGCTATACAGAATTGCATCTAAAGACATGAGACAGCTTGGAATGACCCAAGCAATTCCTTAAATTTGAACACATTCAAAACTGTGAATGTCTTTCAGATTTGACCCAAAATGGAAACAGTTCTACTTCCACAGAAAAGACAACCTCCCTCCCTTCCCTCTGTTCCTCATTCTGCCTCCCCACACGAGCCTCGGGCAGACAAAGCCCTCACAGAATTCTGGAGAAGGAAGAGGAGCAAAAGAGCCAGTTGGCCACAATCATGTCTGTAATGAATCTAGAGACCATAGCTGAATGGTCGCAGTGGGTGGTGAGTTGTGTTTGGAGCCTGCGAGCTCCCCGTTGATGGTTTGTTGGGCTCCCTGTTGGAGCCTGTGAGCTCCCTTGCCGGCGATTTGTAGACCCGCGTGTTGGAGTGGTTACGCTCCCCAGTTCTGTTTGATTGTACCCCAAAAGCCTTTCCCTGCTGATTTCCCCCAGTTGGAAACTCTGGTTTCTAGTTTCTAGTCCCTGGTCCTAGTTTCTTGTCCCAATGCCTCCTGTCCCTTGACATCCCCTCCTCACCTGCCACAGCCGCCGCTCCCGCCGTTCGGGCCCCCTCAGCCGCTCCCGCCATT
>CADDXX010000305.1:115258-162260 GCA_902810485.1 Alauda arvensis
AGGCGACGCCCCTATACAAATCGGGGCGCCCGGAGCCCCCTGGGACAGGAACGAGCCATAAACCACCAATTTCCACCAAAATGCTCTATAGCCCGGCGGACTGGAATGCCATAACACCAAGGGGACTACTTGGGGACCCTTGCTGYGGGCCAGCCGGACTCGGCCTGTCTTCGGAGGTGGCCGACCAGAGACACCGCTGGACTCCAACGAGCCTATCTGAGTTCCTGGGAACCCTCGTCGTGGACGGACTCCCAGCATTGCAGCGGCACAAGTGGCACTGCTGAAGAGATATACTCCCTTTGGCGGAGCAGCGGCATAGGCTATCCTTTAAAGGCTCACCCCTTTTTAATAAAGGCTTAAAAGGAGTTAAAACTATTGTCTCCTGCCCATTCATATCAATGTCCTTTCTATGGAGCATGTGAGCAATTCAGCTGGACACACAAGTGCAGAATATGAACCAGAACAGCAGGTACAAACCTGGCCAGAGGGACTGGCCCTGATGTGCTGCTCTCATCTCATGACCACAGGAACCAGCACATGGGGAAAGCTGTTTATCAGCAACACAAACAAGCTGTAGAAAGRAGGAGATGGTTCTCTTCTACTCCCATTTGCTACTGGTTGAGAGTTACTTTTGTAACTCATGTTCAGAGCATGCCTTGAGGAGAATGAAGGAATGGAATTTTATTAAAAGCCTTACACAAGATTTTCCACATCAGAAAGGGAATTTGTGGGCAAGTTGGCAAACAGCCAGYGGGGGCTTGCAAAACAGAGATATGTAAAACAGAACATGACTAGAGAACAACAGAGCAGCAAAAAAGTGTAAAGTTAAGTTACAGTACAGTTGAATAGAGTAGTTCTAATGCACCCTCCAGCCCACTTCTCCTACACACTCATCATCAGCATGCTTGGCTTTTTTGCATTCATGGTGGTGTCCATGTGTCACTGAGGACACCACCCAGTCCAAGATACATTTGCCATAAGCTTTTATCTGAGCTTTGACAAAGGTCAAAAAGATATGAGGGAAATGCTGTGCACATCAACAGCCTGTCCTCAGAGCTTGGGAGAGTCCAGCAGCTGGGGCTGGGGCAGGAAATCCTGTGTGGTTTGTGTGGTTGTGAGGAGCCCATGACACCCAGCTYTTCCTTAGGCATCTTCCCCTCTCTGCTCTCAGGTGCCTCACACACAGCCAGCCSCCGGGCTTGACAGAGGAGCCTGGGAATAGGAAAGGGAATGAATTCTTCCTGTGCCAAAGCTGTGTAGAGGGTGCAATGATGGCTTTTACTTTTCTACATACACAGCTCCACTCTTCCAGCTTCTCTCTGACATTCACAGGGAGTGGCTGAACCTCTGGCCAGAGGAGCAGGGTCTGTCCCCTCAGCACATCCCACAGGATGTACCCCTTTACTACACAGCTGTCAGAGCTGGAGGGCTTTGGGAGCTCTCCAAAGAACAGCTTGTGCTAATGTGAGCCCTCACTGCAGTGAAGGTGTGGGTCCTGTGAAGGGGAGGACATTTTTCAGCTTGTTYTCCTTTGCACTCTCTTCAAAGAAAGGAACTTGGTGCAGTTTAGCAGCCTCTCTCCAGCCCTCGATGGAACCACACAGCACCAAGTGACTGCCACATCCTGTGACGTGTGTTAAGAGCAATCTTAACATCCAGGAACATCCTTCAGTATTTCTTGCTTGACATCAATGTGTCACCATATGAATTTTATCAATTATATATATATATATAAACACATACACACAAGTTTACTAGCACCAGCAGAGGCTTGATCAGATCTATTTTCTACTAGGCTACTGTAAATCCCATCCTACCTAAAAATTTGTACTATCCCTGTCCCTCCTGGCTCAGTTTAAGGGGAGGGTCAGTATTTGTCACCAGATGATCAAGCACCAGATATCTAAACTACATTTAGAATATGGAAGCAGCTACACAAATCACAAGAGCAAGGACTCATGACCTCAGGCTATAACTGTCTAATAACTGTAACTGTCTGACTGACACAAAACATTGATCAAGACAAACCTATCTACAATTGCAAATTACTGTATACATCAAAATCCAAAATTTGAAAGGTATCAGCACTGCTTACATCCTCCTGAAACTACCAAAATTGAGTGGCTTGATATTCCTATAATTTTCCACAGTAAAATCTGKCATTTCACCTTTTTGCACAGCGTGGACTTTGTACGGCTCAGGAGATGAGGAGTGAAGGAAGCACCTTCCAAAGCACACCAGAAAGGAGTGCCTTCCACTATGATATCACAGTTCCTAGAGACATGCTGTTCAAGAGGACAGGATGACACAACACTCAAAGWCGGCTCCACCTCAGTTATCAGCCCTCAGTCTCCAAGACGGAGCATTTATTCCAGGACAAGAATTGTGGCTACTGTTTGACAATGGGTCACTCCTCCCAGATGGAAGGCTAGAGCTGGAAAACRTGGGTGGGAATGGAAGGGAAGAGCCTCTTTCAGAGCAGCTGAGTGTGCAAGCCATTCAGTAATTCCCTGGGGAAAATACTTGACTCAGTCTGAGTGCTGCTTCCCAGGTCAGGTTGGAGGCCACTTCCCTGCTGAAAACAATGTGTAGCTTAAGCCCCCACGTAAAACCTGTCAATAGTTTAAAAACTCCATGCACAAATGAGTGCAGTTGGACAGAGGGGTCTGCCTAGATTTCAGTGGCACTGGCAATATTAATGAGCGGAGGAAGGGGAAGAGCAGGAATGAACACCTGGCAACAACCTGGTGGAAGCACCTGCCTTTGAACTCCTTGCTGTGAATCAGGATGRCAGAGTGCTGGATGCAATCCAACTTAACACTTTTCCTCTTTACTGCAGGCCAGRATTCACAGCTGCAAAAAAAGCTTCATTCTAGTCAGAAAAAGAAGGGGAAGAAAACAAACTAAGACTTATATTCCAGTTACAGCAAACATTTTCCCTCTGCCTGTTACTGAGCCACTGTAAGTGGGCACCAAATTACAGATGCTGTCAAATGCCAAAGCCTATTTAATGTATCAGGTGATGTACAGGGAGTTTCCAGGTTTGGAATCCTTGCCACAGAACCAATAACTGGCTGTTGAAAGCCATGAAAACTGCTTACACTGACCCAAATGACATCCTACTGATGCAYGGGCTGTGCTCTCAGGACTTCTTTTCTCTGCCTGCTTTTTGACTGTATAATAGCTGTCCTAGTAGCTGTCCTTCTTGAGATGAAAAGTTAAATGTATGAGCATGTGCCTTTCAAAATGCTGTGCCCAGGGGCCATGTGGAKGTTGCTGTTGCACAGATGGGACCAGAGGCTCCTCTCTCCTTCAGGGASCACTCAGCAAACCAGAGGCAGCACCATGGGCACTGTCTGCTCTGTGGAGGAGCAGCAGGGGCTGTGCCTGGGCCAGGCACTGCCAGCACAGGGCTGGCAGCCACAGCAGCTCCCAGAGCTGGCAGGGACAGCTGCTGTGGCTGAGCAGGCTGGGATGCAGAGGGCCATGCTTGCCAACCTATGCCAAACTGTGTTTTGTTCACTGCCCCCACCTCTTGCAGCAAAAGCACCAAGAGGGGAATCAKGATGACACATGAAAAACAAATTCCACACAGCTTCCAGAAACTGCTTGGTAAATCATCAGCTGCAGGCTCCTGTGCCAACAGCATGGAATGCACTGTGATTAATGGGGATCTCCAGCCCACCAGGAACAACCACTGTCACTGYCCAGGCTGGTCTGAGCTTCAAACTGAGAACCTGCTGACTTAATTYGTGTGGCATTATATGCCAACTTGAGAAGCCACTCAAATGTTTGTCTTAATAAATACCTGAATAAAACCTTTTACAAAGTAAACTAGTGTCATTTCCTCAGAAGTCATCAGTCTGCTCAGCACTGCAGATACTGGAACTCCTAGGACCAGTCCTCATAAAAAACCCATCCTCTGGTCTTCCTGATACATTATAGAATCCATAGGATTGGCAGTAGTGACAAGAATTTCTTGCCATCCTCTRTTGAATAAGCTTAGGTACATGTGATATTAAATATTCTCCTATGAAAGGAAAAAAAATGTGTGATTTAGCCTAAAACATGGCATATGCCATAATTTCAAAATACAATCTGTGGAAAACACTGTCAGGTTTTGATTCATTTTCATCATATAACAATGTTTGGTGAAGAAAGTTATTAAATATTACAGCATATCTAATTCAGTCTTTCCTGCACAGTCTTCCCTCATGTAGAGCATGAAATCACAAAATAGGATTAAAACGAGGRTTAAAAATCAACCTTTTAATCCCAAAACCAGAGAAGAAACACATCCTGAGGCACAGTCCAACTGCCCAACATCAATAAATGTTTCTCATCCTCCTGCAGCCCAAGAACTTTCTCATTTGTGGATGTGTATTTTTATTGGTCTTTAGTGGCTCATCTTTATCTACTCTCTCTACTATTTCAATTACAGAACTGTCTCATGACGTGTCAAAACTTGGACTATGAGTATGTTCTTCATATCAGCTGACTCATTCTGCATTTTTGATCCAGTCCTTGCAAAATAAGTGTTTTCTAATATGAAGAAAGACCATGTGCTGTGTGTTATAAAGACTATCCAGAACTATGATATCTACCATTGACCTGAGCCCAGATTATGAAGTGTCTCAGCCACCTTAGTAAAATATTAACAGGGTTGTGGGTTGTCATAGTAAAATGAGAGGCTGCCCTGAACGTAATTTCATTTACGGTCGTTTAGAAAATTGACATCACAGCTGCAGGGACATATAAGAAACCAGCTCAGTGCATTCTGGATTGACTGCAGAACCTTGTCAGGAGCATTCTACAGGCTCAGCTCCTCCAACAGCACAACAGAAACTGGATTTTGCAAAGTGCACCGAAAAGCTTCTTTTTATAAATCAGTTCTGAGAACATCRGAGAGATTTTATTTTGTCTTCAATTGTGTTTGCCATTCCTTTAGAGAAGCATGTGCACGGGAGGCTGTGCCAGATGCCTGGGAATTACTCTAATCCCCCTGGCCGTGCTCTGCACCCTTGCTAACATTTTGTTGTTTTTCCCTGGAGGAAAAGTGGCTAAAGACAGCACACACATTACAGATGAAGTTTGGTACTTTGGAGGGATCTTGGGATCAGGTGTACTGGTAAGTATCTAAATTCAGACATTCCTACCTTCCCCCCACCCGCAGCCATGATTTGCATTGTTGAATTTTCTCAGGACTGCAAATTCCTCTTTGATAAACAAATAAGTCGTCCAAAGGCTTGGCAATAAGTAACTTAACCTAATGATAAGAAAAAAAAAAACAACCAAACCCATAGACTTACTAGATATAAAAGAAGATGTAACTTGAATTCATCCTAATTCAAACTGTATTTCTATTATTTGTAGATGATCTTCCCTGCCTTGGTATTTTTGGGCCTTCAGAATAATGATTGCTGTGGATGCTGTGGCAACCGGAGCTGTGGGAAGAGGTTTGCGGTGAGTGAAAGGAAACGTGGCAAAAGTAAAAGCTGAATTGTTACTGATGTAGGAATCTTCCTGTCRCAGCCACTGTGAGTCAGTCAGGCTGTCCCGAGTGTGGGACACAGCCCTGCCGTTTGTTTGAGTGCTGGGAAGTGGAAATAGGCTGTAAAAATTGTATTGTGCCTCTGATGTTTTACCACAGGCACCAGCACAGTGGGGCCTCTCTGGATTTTGCCAGCACAAGATATTATAGTTACTATTACAATTAAAATTTCTGTTGAAAGATCTCAGTTTTGTTTTGCAGAGTACAACAGTTCTCTCCTTAGCCATTTTTTTTTTGTTGGCTGCTTTTAAAATTACCCTGGCAGTCAGACACTACATTCCCAACTCACTGCAGGTCCACAAAATGAGCTGTATCTCATCAGATTTGCAGGAAATTTCAGGCAGGAATAGACCTCAGGAGGTCACCTAATCCAACCTCCTACTTTAAGCAGTGTGGACGAGGCTCCACTTCGAATTTAGAGCTTCCTTTCACACAAGAAAAGTTTCCAAAAGATACTTTTAGACACCAGTAAATATCTCAAGCATTTTAGTTTAAAAATTAAATCAGAAAAAAAAATATATTTCTAGTAGGAAAAGATGTCCTTTCAAAATAAATTTTTTGTCTCAAGKAGATCATTAGAGTTTTTAAGTAAAGGAACAGATTTTCAACTGAAGAAAATTKAAAAACAAATAGGAAAAGATTCATGCCTATGAGGTTGACCAAAGAGTTTTCCCTAAATTCTGTCTTTGATGCTGTCTTCATGCAATACCAACAAAAGAGGTTGAACTTTGAGAAGGAGGAAATGGAGCCATCTGTTTCTCTTTACAACACTGCAGGATCCATTTTCTGCAAGCAGTGAAGAGAAAGGAGTTGGGTTTTCCAGAGCACTCCACAGGTACCAGGCACTGTGGGTTTGCTGCTGCTCAGCCAGGGGGTGCCAGGGGCAGGTGACACTCAGTGAGCACAGTCACACACACACACAGTGACACTCAGTGACCCTGGTCACACTCAGTGACCCTGCTCACACTCAGTGACACTCAGTGACCCTACTCACACTCAGTGAGCTCTGTGTGAGAGGGAGCCCCCTGCTCGTGTGTGCTGCTGCCTGCAAAGCCGCCTGCCTTCCTTGCTGAGCAGTGTCAGAGTGCAGCTGAGTGGCAATATTAACACAGCCAAGAGCACACTGTGCTCCCAGAGTCCTGTGGGCCTTGTCACCATCAGCAGGACTGAGAACCAAGTTTGGTCCTGTCTGTTGGCTGAACTCCATTGTTACGATGTTTGCTGCAAAAGCAATTTTTAAGTCATTTTTTAAGTGTGCCCTGTGAAATGTAAGTACCTGTGAGGAGATAAAGTATRCTGATACAAAACCTAAAGGGAGATGTGGGAAGGAAAAGTATAATTATTCAGTCCAAATATAAGCAAGATACCAAAGCTAACTTGTAAAGGATACTGTAGATTTTTAAAAAAATACCTTGAGTGGTACAAGACTTGAGTCTYGCTTGCAGGCTCCTGGGAAAAGCACCCGTGTGCAGGGGAGCAGAGCCCCCCGAGGGGAGCAGAGCCATCTGCTGCCAGCCTCTGCCTGCTCCTCCTCAGCACACGGGGCCAGTGCTGGGAAAGCTTTAAAGTGCCAATACAGGTATGCATCACACACTCACTATGCAATGAAAACTAATTGACTTTAGCTGTTCAGTTGCTGATTATTTGACTGTTAACAGCTGAATTTAGGGAATGTTCACTGACATTAAAGGTGCATTTAATTGTTTGAATGAGAACTGAAATAATTTTATTTTTCTCTTCATCAGATGTTTTCTTCTATAATATTTGCTGCCATTGGAGTTCTGGGAGCTGGATACTGCTTTATTTTGTCAGCAGTAGCCATAAACAAAGGCCCTAAATGTTACATTGCAGGAAAATGGATCTACCCTTTCCAKGATGGGTAAGACAAGGCAATCAGAAAAAAGAAAAGATATATGTGTTTTAAGTTTGTGAGATGATTCAAGTTCCAAATCCATTGCATGAAAATGGGAATGATACCATTTGTCTAAATTATAAAAGCTCTTAGAAGTGCCTGCAGCACACAGCAACACTTCATAAGGTTCAAGAGCACATGTATACAGAATAGCAAGAACAATCAAAACTACTGAGTTTCAGAGGGGCCAATAAAGAGAAATGCACAGCCTCTGCCTAGGTTATTCCTGGGATGAGAAGTAACATATGGGGATAAATTCCACTTAGATGAACGGCAATGACACATTGAGACAYCTCTCAGAGCCCTGAAGGAACTGGCTGATGTAATTGCCAAGCCACTCCCCAYATCTGAGAAGTYCTGGCAGTCAGGTGGAGCCCCAGGTGGCTGGAAAAGAGGGRACAATTCATTCATCTTTAAAAAGGGCAGAAAGGAGGACCCTGGGGGCCACCAACCTGTCAGCCTCACCTCTGGGCCTGAGATCATGGAACAGTTCCTCCCAGAAGGTCTGAKGATGCACACTGAGGACAGGGGGGTGATTTGGGACAATCAGCCTGGCCTCACCCAGGGCCAGCCCTGCCTCACCAACCCATGGCCTTCTGTGATGAGGTGACCCCACCAGTGGATAGTGGCAGGACTGCAGCAGTCATTTATCAGACACAATCCCCCACAGTATCCTGCTCTCTAAACTGATGATGGATTTGATGGGTGAACTGTTAGATGGAGAAGAAAGTGTTTGGATGGTGGCATCCAGAGGGTGGTGGCTCAGGATCCTTATGGACATCAGTGACAAGAGGTGTCCTTAAGGGATCCCTGCTGGGAATGGTGTCATTCCATAGCTTCATTAATGACACCGTGGAGGAAGCTGCCAAGATGATCAGAGGGATGGRACAGCCTCTGTGRGGMAAGGCWGTGAGAACTGGGATTGCTCAGCCTGGAGAAGAGAASCTTMAGGGTGACCTGACTGAGGCTTTCCAGTACCTGATGGGAGCCTACAAGAAACATGGAGAGGGACTTTTTATAAGAGCATGTTGTGACAGGACAAGATAATGGCTTTAAACTAAGAGCAGGTTTTGATCAAATATTAAGAAAAAATTCTTCCCTGTGAGGGTGGYGAGGCACTGGCACAGGCTGCCCAGAGAAGTTGTGGGTGGCCCATCCCTAGAAGTGTCCAAGGCCAGGTTGGACAGGATGTGGAGCAACCTGGGACAGTGGGAGGGGTCCCTGACTATGGCAGGGGCATTGGAATGAGATGATCTTTCAGGCCCCTTCCTACCCAAACCATTCTGTGATTCTATGATTATATTGWAATTTAATGGTATTCAAATAATTACTACTAATAATACAATATGTAGTACAGTATTAGTAAATATTATCTAGGTATAATTTTATTTTGGCTATGGCATTTGGAAGCTGCTTGTTTCTCTTGCTCTGCAGCTCGAACATGCTCTGTAAATTTATCACTTAACCCCAGCAATCYCACTGCTCTGGCTGAAGTCAAGTTCAACAAACAACTGGGCACAATGTGCCACTGAGGTGTGAGCAGAACAGAACAGCAAGGGCAGCAGTGAAGTTCTCATTACCTCAGAACCTTTAATGCAGCCTGCCTCAGCTAAGAGTGACCTGGCAGCATTTCTTACATAATATAAAACAAAACAAAAACACTTCAGGCTGAAAAGAAGCAAAAATAAAACAAGAAGTATAAAGATAGAGGATTATTTGTTCATGGGCCAGAAACCAAGTCCCTTGGCCTCATTCTKAGAGTCTTTGGAAATATGCTCTGTTTTGGTTGCACTCCAGAAATCACTTGACAAGAACACAAACAAGTCAGCACCAAGAATATGCAGATGAAATATAGCCAGTGGTTAAGCAGTTTACAATTAAATCAAAATGTGAAGGTAAAAATTATGGAAGTTACTACCTTTACTTTAGATGAGACACCTAGAACAACAAAAGCTGTAATTTTCAGCTCATTGGGCAGGAGGTGACTTGCATCATTTCATGCTTTGTTTTGATAATTCAGTTGTTTTGATTACAATGTACTTCCTTGTTCCCAACTTTGAGATATTGGATTACATGCCCTGATCACAGTCCCCCACCCACCCCCCTACACAAAAAATGCTGTAATCAAGTAAAAGCAGCAAAAATGCCTCTGGCAAAACACTGGAACATAAAACTCATTTGGCACGTGCTTGGCTAAGATCCTTTCTTCCCCAAACACTAAAAATGGTTCAATTGTCTCAAACACATACGTCTCTCCAATGGCTCCCTTCTGATGTATTGTTTATTTTCAAATCACTTGCTACAACTTACCTAGAAACTAAACTGGATTTCTCAATGAGTAGCACCAGTGTGACAATGAAAATTCTTCCCCARGTGAGCAGAACCTGGGCCATGTCACAGCTGTGACAACCTCTCAGAGGTGACACCTCCTCTGTCAGTTGGTATCATTTTCTTCCCGTTTTGTTTTCCTGCAGGGATTACCTYGGAAACCACGATTTATGGAACCTGTGCGCATCCCCTGAGGATATTGTGCCCTGGCACCTGACGCTCTTCTCCTTGCTGCTGGTGATGAGTGGGATCCAGGCAGTGCTCTGTGGCATTCAGATGGTGAACGGGCTCTTTGGAACCCTCTGTGGGGACTGCAAATGCTGCGGCTGCTGTGGGGTGAGCACCTTTGCAGTTGTGATGCTGCTCCTTTGCAGTTCTGTGCGCTGCTGAGGTCCCCACACACCTCGTGTGACAGGCACAAAAACTGAGCTGGCTTCCCTCAGCCCCATGACCGTGTTTTCCAACATTCTGCCAAAACCCGACACTGTTGCCATTAGGAAATTAAACGTTCCCTTGAAAGTTACAGCAGGAGTAGCCAGGAAATGACCTMCTTGTTTTTATTCTTCCAGGGAGATGGACCCGTCTAACAAGGAGGGATATTGCAGACAACTCTCCTCAGCCTGGGAGGATCCCTTCTGCAGCTGCTCCACAAAGCAGCCCTCAGATGCACTGGCTCTGGCTGAGAAGATGAGAATGAAGGCTCTTCCTCCCAGCAGTGTTATGAAGCCCTGACTCCCTTTCCAGCCTTCCTGAAATCCCCCATCATGGAATAAAATAAGTGAAATACAACTCACATTCATMTTTATTTTTAAAAAACAGCTTCCATTTCAAAAGAGGGTATTCTYAGGCAAAATACAATTTTGGGTTACAGTTTTTATTCAGTTAGGTGCTTGCAACTCCTCAAAGCTTCCAGCCTATAGGCTGTTTATTAATCTTTTTGCAGAAGTTCAATTTAGCTGTATTTAGCACAGTGCTATGAAAGAGATAGGAAAGTCAATAGAGAGCTAGCTGAAAGGCAAAAATACCTTTTAGAAAGAACTCTCAAAGCTTTAAAAGAAAAAGCTACTTTCCAAAGAAATCAAGTAGAAAATAAGAGGGTTTGGAGACATCTGAGGGATTCAAATCAACCAATATGCTTCTTTAAAAAAATTCTGGAACAAATTTTCACCAGCAGCTTGCCAGGCTGGATGTCTCAATGCTTCTTGATATYGGCCATATCTGTTCCCTAAAATTTTCCTGAGATAATGTTTCTGTGGCCTGTGCTTTCAGAAAATTTATTTCATGTACTGTGTATTTACACTAGGAGATAGCTGAAGAATCTAGAAGTACTTAAAGGCACTGAAAGCTCTTGAGCAATATGCAGCAATGTTAAACAGTTTGATAGAGGTACTGAGAATTATGTTGTACAAGGTCATCAAGTGCAAAAAAAGCCCCTTCAGCAACAGCTGTCTGTCCCACCTGTTGTACTGCACTGCCCAGGAATTTGAGAGCAGCCTTTATTTCAGCACACTGAGCACTGCCTCACATCTATTCTTTCATCTGTGGTGAGCAGCTGTCCTGCATCTCATCTCACATTTGTCTTTTTGATTTAATGAAACCTTTGGGAACAAGGAATGTTTCTCATCAGTGTTCAACAAAGGGATGGGGAGCTGCACAGGGAACAGCTTTGATATGTCAACAAACAGAGCACATAAATCTTTGTGGGAGATGGGATAAGGAATAACAGGCAGCAAGCTATGACACCTAAAACCAAAATCAATGAGCTCCTGCTGCTACGAGACACCCAGCTACAYGATGGGCTTCTAACACGAGCTCACAGAGAGCAGGTACTGACACGAGGGGCACACATTTCATCCTGGCACCTGCACTCACACCTTGGCCTTCAGGTGCACTGAGCCAGGAGCAGCAGCCCAGCTGAGCTCACTCTGAAGTGCCARCAATGGTGTTCCCAAATCTGCCCAGGCAAAGCTCCCACCTGAGCCTCTCCCCTGGCCCTTCATTTCAAGCACATCACACACCTGCAGTGCCAATGCTGCAGTAACTGGAGATTGTTCTGTGGATTTACTCAGCAAAGCACCCAGTAAAACCAGGGAGGACTGATCAGAGATCCTGGTAACAGAGAATGATGTAAAAAGCCAATGTTAATTCTGGAAAAGGCACAGATAAAGAGAATGCAGTGCCAGGAAGGGACAGAAAGATGATGGTAAGAAAGAAGCCTCAAACAGGGATAACAGAAAGTGTTAACAGACCTCAGGAACCCTCACCAACTTAAAGGCCACGCTGAGTTATAGTGTGTAGAAATATCAACATACACTAATACAGAAGTAAAAAAAAAAATAGTAGCCAAAAGAAAGAATATTTATAAAATCTCAGAAATATYCATGCTGGCTGAAGCTTCATTATTCACCCTTAAATACTGGCTGCTGGGTGGGTGACCAGGGTGCTGAGAGCACAGCAGCTCTGACACTGCATGGCACCTGTTATAACTGAGGGCTATCARAAAAGGGTTCACAGTGCTTATTTAACAACTCCGATTCCAACATGTGGAGTGTGCACGTGTGATTTGAGCCCGTGCACTTCAGTGGGACAGAACTGCTTCAGCCCCYGCACAGCTGAACCACATACAGTTCTTTTTTTTTTTTATTGTCTTCAATAAATAGACTGCAGAAAAATGACACATGCAGAAAAAAGGACAGTCACCTTTCAGGGAATGAAGCATTWACTGGAGACTCTTTGCAAAAGGTTCATCTCTAAAGGAGGGTAATAACACACACAATGTAGAAAAACAATTTGCTCAGCCCATAACAAGGAATGTTTTCTCACATCATTCCAGTCTCGAATGTTCATCACCTGTCTCCAGCTCCCTCTCCATGGGCTGTGCATTACTCACAGTGTAACCARCTCCAAGGACAACAACCCCAAACCCTGGAGCCATTCCAGAGGGTGGCAAGGCTGACTTCTTCCATTACACTGATATGGGTGGGGTCTTTGCCCCATATTTGAATTCAAATGTACATTGAATTGAATATACATATTGAATATGTATATACATGTATAAATAATTCAATATRCAATTTAATATTTTAATTCAAAATSTATGCCTTTTTCACAGAATAGTATGCCTGCACCTTCATTCTAAGCAGTGTTTTACAGGTGCCTGGGAAGCCCCATGCTAAAACCCTCAAACCCACCCCTTCCCCTAAAGAAATTAATTTAAAAAAACAATATGCATCCAAAATCTTTCAAGATCATTTGTATTTTTTCATGTAAAAGATCAAAGAAATAATAATAAAAAAAAAACCAAAACAGAATCAAACCCAGGATACAACAGTTTGATCTGATTGCCTCTAATACAATCTTTTGCAAGGCAGTAAAAATTAAAAACAAATGTTCACACAAGTCATATAAAAAAATGAAAAAAGTAAATAAAATTGTTAAAGAACTAGCATGTACATGGATGTATGTATTAGGAAACAAGTTTATTTTGACAACCACCCACATATTTCTGTAATTAAAATATAGATTTAAATCCTTCCTTTTCCCCAAACAGCATTTGTTGACAAAAAGTCAAACCCAATCCCTCCCCAAGTTCCATTCTGACAGTATTACCAGAATACAAACTGTAATTAACCATGTCCCACTACTCCTGTATCACCAAGGCTTACATATGCCCCCTCAGGGATGGTCACAGCACAACTGTCCAGCTGGCACATTGGCTGTATTTATACAAGTAGACAGTGTACAAYTTAGTACATAAATGCTCAAAACCTGCAATAGTACAGTGAAATATTGTCAACAATAAATTTATTTTCATATTACAAATGCTCCGAATACTGAAAAGTTCTGCCATAAGCCTGTTTAAAGCCAGAAACTTTTTTCAAAGGATAACTTTGAAAAATAKATTTTATTGTCATTGCACTTCATCAGATACATCATCTCTGTAATAAAAATTAAAAGTGTAAAGAATCACTTTTAACTTCACCAAGGTTTGTTTCATGACTAAGTTAAGATCTAAGCCAAGATTCTGGCAGCTGTTTCAGCCTGAAGTGYTGCTCCCCACAGCACCCTCCTGCTCCAGATCTGCTGCTGGTTCACGACACAAGTCACACAGAAACACAGTTTGTCATTTCTTTACCCTTTTAAGGTCTTTGCACCAAGACACTCAACCACCAGAAACACAAATGAAAAAGGAATCAAGCTTGCAGCTTCACAATTCAGAGAAATACCTGATGTGATTCCACGAGAAGGTGGCATTAGTTTTCCCTGCAGGAAGAGCAGCCTTTGGCTCCAGGCTGGGCAAGAATCTGCAGCAGCTCCCCCACAGCAGCTGCAGCCCCACCTGCTCAGAAAATCTGCTGTGGCAACCCTACACATYCAGTGGTGCAGAGCTCAGCAAAGGAACAAACTGCATGTGCTGAGCAGGACCTGCTGCTGGGCACCCTCACCTCTGTGAGCCCGTGCCCACAGCTGCTCTGGGCACCCCAGCACCACAGGCTCCTTCTGCCAGCTGGGGACAGCAAATCTCCAATTCTTTACCAASATCAGTCATGGTACTAAAGAACAAAGTCTTAGGACCATCTGTTTTTCATTTAGGCTGACAACCTGAAGAAATCCTTRAAAGAGAGAGGTTAAAACTAATTACAGTAATATTGGTCAGCCCTGCCCGGTCCCCTGTTTACTGCAAAGAATTTTATGCTATCTCAACAGTTAGCAAAACTAGCAAGAATAAAAAACCCCTCAAYTAATAACCCCTCAAAAGAATAAAAGAAACACAATGCCCATTCAGCAATTAAATTCTGTGCAGACATGACTCTGCTGTTACATTTCTTTTTCTATTAAACCCAAAAAACRTTTTTAAAAAGCTACCTTTTACTATGTAATAAAACTTCACAACTGTAGGTCTGGCATCTCCTTCCTCAGAATTTCAGTGTGTGCACTTTTTCTTTTCCCTCCTGTGAGGCCATGTGCACTCAGCAGTTCATCACTGACAGGGTCATTTACTCTACTGGGTGCTTCTGTTASGTTTTTCACTGAACACCAGAGATGCATTTGCTGTCTCCCTGCCTGCAGCCATCCCTCCCAGCAAGGATCTACATTTACTGCCTCATCCTTTGCCTTCCAAATCTACTCTGTATTCCCACCACTCCATCACTGACCCTTTCACCTACCTTCACATAACCAGATGGAAAAAAGCCTTTAGGAGTCAATATTCCACTGCATCTTGTTAAGTGTTACCAGACCTGGCAAACATACATTTACRCTTAGTGCTACATCTCTTCTTCTCTTTACATAGCCTGGATTCAGCTGAGAGAAAAGTTATAATGCCTTTCATAAAATTACCTATTTTTCAATACAAAATGCTTAAATCCATTCATTATAAATAAGATAATTTCAGAACATTTAAGAATATTCAGGACTTTATTTGCATTTCAAGGCTTCATTTGCATATCATTCAGTTATGCAGGCTTAATGTTCTTGATGTCTTCTCAGTCCCAAACCTCTGCTAAGGAAGTTGTGTAGGATTTATGACAGGTAAAAGCACACAGCACATGCCTCATGCCCTGTGCACCAGTTATGGAAAGACATAAAAACTAAGCAGCTTTACCAGGTGAGTCCCAGTGCTGCTTTAGCAGTGCCCTGATACAGTTCCTGGCTTTTKTTCATGTATACAACTACATGTATTTTGACACTGTCAGTTAAAAACATCACTGAAAACAGCATGAGGGAGGTTCCCCCCATGCATGACATTAACAAGTTGTGCCACATTTTCCAGAACTGATTTTAAAATAATATTTTTGCACTTAAGATACTTGTCACAGATATTCTATATATAAAAAATTGCTTGTTCGTGTGTTAAGTTACAAAACTGTAGTGCTTAATACAATAAACTAAAAAATCTAAGAAATTTTAAAAAATGCTTGTTTATAATGTATTTCTTTGTTTTTAAAAGGCAACAGTCAGTACCAGCCTGGTTTATTTTGTAACAATATTGTAGTGTAAAAATGTTGCTAAACAATTCTGGTACTTTGAGATTGGAAGTATTTTCTGAAAACTATACTGAAAAAAGGAAACTGATAAAGTATTGTTTGTGCCTTCACAAATATATAATGGGAATTATTAAGCTTGATATGGATCAGATATGAGCTGTATTCCATACAGAACAGTTAGTTACTAAAAACTAAAGAGGATTTTTAAGGCTTAAATAAGTTGATTTAAAAAAAGCTTCCRATACTATTGTCATAAACATAATAAWAAAACTGCTCTCATGCCCTGATGCTTTCCACTTGTTTTGAACCAAGTGAGCAAGGAGTTAGCTSTTCTGATTCACCAAGGGTCTGTGATGTCCATCACACCCAGGAGATCAGTCAGGGACATGCACAAGCACCAGCCACTGTCCTAAAAGTGAAGCATTTCTGCCTGGTTTGAAAAGGTAAAAAAGTACACAGATGTGTAAAGTGGTGTGGCTTTTTTTTGGAAGAAATATATATCCATGTTTGTATTATATTTATATGTAAAATATATATTTTATACATAAATTAGTATCAATAAAATCCAGGCAGATCTTTAACTGACCGTAAAGRCGATGTAACACAAGTCAGTAAGGCTGTGCCTCTTGAGGATATTCAGATTTTCTGTGCCTGCCCCAAGAGGAAAAGGAAATCTGAATTGCACTGTAGGCCAAACAAGCACTGCTTGATCACAGCCAGGTGAGGAAGGGCTCGTTTTTGTTCAGCACTGACTCCACGTCGTTGAGGATGGGGATCAAGTCCTCGGACTCCAGAGTGCCGAGATCCACGTTGGTGCCTGGCAGGCAGTCCAGGAAGTCAGGGAAACGTGTTTGCTGTGGGGTTATGTTCAGTGCTGGCTGTGCTATGGGCTCCCCTAGGAACAGTGAAGAAGAAAGTACCAAACTCTTATTGTGGGTAATTTAAAACAAGATTAAGAATTGAGATAAAAACTGATTCCCCCTTTCCCACAAGCACTGATGAGTACTCCTRCTCACCACAACTGTAACCTCAAAACTGCATTTAGGTGCAGAGTACTTATTCTTCTAAGAAGACATTTCACATCCTTGCTTTGATCTCAAAAGCACAAAAGGTCCTTTCCTTAAAGGTTAAAATTCTCAGTGACCAGGGTTCTAACATTTCCAAAGCATCCAGCTCTAGCCTYCCACTTGGGAAGCAGGACAGTCCCTAGTTTGCTCAGCAAAGGACCCTCATGTACACCTCCATCACCAGAGGCAATGCTGTCCATAGGAAATAACTCAAAAAAGGGCTTTACAGCAATTTAGTTCTCTAACATTACTATTTTTTTTTCATAAATTAATAAGAACAAGCACGAAAACCTTTACTAGATAAACCTCTGATTCTCTGCATAGTATTGAATTTCTAATGACTTCAAAAGGAAGTTTAGGTGAGGAAGTGCTGAAAATTTTCCTGTCTGAAAAAACCCCTTGATTTCCTAGTAAATTATTTCAGTACTTTAAACACCGTGAGGACACTAACACAAAATAAATACATATCAAAATGTAAGCTAGCTAAATACATTCTGTTTGCAGGCAAATCCAACTTTGCAAATATAAGAGACTTACAAKCAAGACTGATTTCCCAGAGGAGGAAAATGTATTGATTTGTAAATGTAACCCAAAACAAGCTTTTTACTCCCCCTACCATGGAAAATGGTGTGAAAACAGAAATTAGGGCTGGCATTTTCCAGGTTTTATTTATTCTRTTTARTATCAGTCTGAGGTAAAAAGGCAGAACCTGGAYTAATGTTAAAGCTGAGAACCYTCTGGGCACTAAGAACCTTCTAGGTCTTYTCTCCCACAGTCTCAGTCTGTTCTCTTGGATAGGAAAGCCAGAGATTATTGTTCAGTTATGCAATTATAAAACATGACTTGTCATAATATAAAGTTATTAACTGGACTGTACTTTAAATAAATCCAAGTATCCTACCTGTATCCATCTCATCCACGTTGCTGAGGAAATCTTCAGGTGTTGTTGGGATACTGTAGCATCCTAACCCCAGGCCACTGTCTGTGCTCTGCTCCCTGGAGTGGTAAGGCCCACTGCAAATGGAAACAGGGGCTCAGTGAGAGGCTCTGACAGACACAGCTCCTGAGCAGTGCTGGGAGAGAACACAGCAGGTTACAGCTCAGAAATAGATACTGGGTCACTAAGCCTCATCCTCACCTGYTGGCCACTGAGCAGCTGACATCACACCTGGGTCACATCAGCCCAAACAACAAATGGAAGTGAGGCCACTCTGAAATTTTGAAATACACACATGTATATATAACTCTCTAGCTGAAATCAGTTCTGACAGCCTAGAGACATGTGTGTATTTATACTTAGGTAATGTACCTATTCTCCCTAGTCCTCTACATACACCGACAACAGAATTAAAACCACCTGTYACAATTTATTGCTTTTTCTAAGATTCCTTCTTGAAGCCTAAACTGAAAGATTTCAGATCAGCCAGTCAGCCACAGGCCCTGTTTACAGCAAGCAAACAAAAGATGATTTAGGGACTATTTCAAGAGGCAGCTGTAACATCTAGAGAAGGCAACAGGAGCAATTGCTGAATGAAGAAAAATTAACTTGCCTGTTCAGGAAAGGATCAGATCCATTATTTGTAACAGGTCTCATGTCCTGTGTCATGGCAGGGGTGTTCACAGCTGTCTGAACTGGGACCATGTTTTCTGAGTCCATTGGAAGYTGTCTGCAAAGAGCAGCCTCCTGAAAAGACAAATAAATGCATGGGAAGGGTTATTCCAACAGCTCAGACATACTGCAGTCCTGTAACAAGTGAACATGTAGCATACACACTGAAGGAAAGGAATTCTGAGTGCTGCCCCTGAKGAGTATTAGTTTACACTGATAAGAAGAAAATCATGATGTAGACAGACAGCCTCTCATCCCCAGCTGTGCTTAAAGCACCACAGAATCCAGCTGCCAGTTCTACCTTGTCTGGAACCAGGCCTGTGATTCAGCAACCATAAAGTGCTGAACATGTTACAGGAACACCACTGGAACCAAGACTGTGATTCAATAATCTTTAGAATGAACACTCTACCTAACAGTGAGCATTTGCCCAATGACTCCTGCCTGCTGTCTGCAGGAGGACAAACAAGCCATCAGAGCCAAAGGAAGCTTCTTTCACAACTCTTCCTGAAAGAGAAATTCTTCCAGCATTATCTCTGTGAAACACCCATGACATCTAGTGGACTCGAATGCAAGTGAAGAGCAACTGAGGCAACTGGTTTTCTGAAATGCTGCCCTTCTTGCATGTACCCAGTCTAGAGTACTAGGGTTTTAGCCACTACACGAAGAGGAGGACAAAGAAGGAAAGCATTTCCCTAAGCCAAGAGCTTGCAGAGCTATGACCTCCTCCCAGCTGGGCATGCTGCTCCACCCCAGCAGCTGCTGCCAGGAATGGCTGTGGGGAGCCAGCAGCTGCTGCTGGCCTGAAAGGTTTGTGATCCTCCAAAGAATCCTTCCCCTCTCACTCCAACACTCTGCACCTCCTCACAGCTGTTAGCAGCAGCATACACACTAACTCAGCATTTTCCCCTTAGCTAGGTTATGCTAGAAAAGCAAAATCGGCAAGGGAGGGTCAGGTCAGGAGTGACTGCACTTGGACACTGATGACCTGAGGGGTTCCCTGGGCCCTCAGCTGCCAGGGTTTAGGACACTGAGGTTACTCAAAAGAAGTTCACAACACTCTGTCAGGAAGAAGAGATTTTGCATCTTGCTTTCCTCCCTAAGAGTTACAGCAGCTGTAAAAGCTTTAGCAATGCACAGTGATGCTGTCCTGCTTCATGCAATGTGGAACTTCAGCAAACACCAAGGGGCAGGGAGGTTCTGGGCACAGTCAGGGGAAGCCCTGACTGAGCAGGGCACAGCTGCAGAGTGCTGTGRATGTATCTGCTTCAAAGTCAGCAAAGCACCAAAACCCTCCCTTGTGTTAATGGCACAACTGTTTTGAAGCCTRATTTGCTCCTGTCTTGAACCAAGAACAGAGCCAAAGAGAGTAAAAATAGCTGAACATGTTGTTAACATGTTAGTTGGCAATCCCGACTAAGCTCACACCAGATATCCTCACTCTCTTCTCACACCCATCTCCATCAGGAGCTCCTGATGGGAAAGGAGAAGCTACACAAAAGACTTGAGATCCCTGCCCATGTCAGAGACTCCTTAATCAYGTGGAAGTTGCCAGTTTTAAAGGCACTCAGAACTGGTAACTGCAGCATTTGCAAGGCCACAAATAATGGTAAGTTTTTTGATAAAGTGCACTTTTTTCATACTGTTTCTGAGACAAACAGATTTTTTTTTCACTAAGGAATCTGATTAATATGCCAGGCAAACACAACACCACTAGTGGACTTACCTGTAACAGATGGAACACAATTCTTAAAACTTTATTTTCTTAAGGCACGATAAAGGAAGTTACAAATCTGTTTTGTACAATATGACATATATTCATTATATAGAACTGAAACWTAAGTAATAGAACAATAAGCAAAACATCCACAAATAACCAACTCTGGAAAGTCTTTGAATCAGGGGTGTTCATGTAGGATRTGAATGTGATTTTATTTTAACTAAAAGGCAAAGGGTGCAAATTAAGAGAGTAGGGACTGGAGTCAAGAACAATTCCATATGTTCTTCTTATCTTCAGTGAAGTATGAACAAGGTCTCCTATGGAAACCAAACTGCACATGAATCAGTGYTATTTGCCCTAGTTGCTATGGACAGACACAGAACAGACTTGGCCCTTACATGACCATTAGGAAAGGCTGGTGAGAAAGATGCCAGGTCTGTAACTCCTGACTGATGGCCACTGGTTCTGCTCAGTGCTACCTTCGAGGGAAAAAATGACATGATCTGTTTATATCAGCTTTTTGGTTACTCTTCTGTAAAACCAGAGTTAGTCTTGACATGAAGTAACAGAGCCACTCATTGTTATAAATTGAGATGCATTGAACTAAAAGCTCTTGAACAAGATAAGAGTATCTGTGGTGTTACCTGTCGCAGTAACTCCTCCTGCCGCATCCGAATTCGCTCCCTCTCCATCTGGATCCTCTGGAGCCTCAGCTTCTGCTGCTGCTGCTGGCTGTTCAGGGTGCTGGGCAGGGTGCTGGGCAGGGTGCTGGGCAGGGTGCTGGGCAGGGTGCTGGGCAGGGTGCTGTTCAGGGTCCCAGGCAGGGTCCCAGGCAGGGTCCCGGGCAGGCTCAGCAGCCCAGAGCGGCTCCGCTGTGGCACGGCCGTGCCGGGGGGCAGCTGGGGCTGGGCACCCATCACTGCAGAGAGACACAAACTGCTGGCACCTTGGGTGGAACTGAGTGTCAGGGAACAGGACACAGGCTGCTCACCTACAGGAATGCATCRTTGCATTTTCTGTACTTCAAATGACTGAGGGAACTGCTCCATCTGGCGAGATCTGCATTAGCAACTGCTTAATAAATGATTTGTAATGTTCTGAGTGTATCAAACAAGAACACTTAAAATAAAACAAATATTTATATTTATCATGGTATGTTCAAATATTTACCTAATGAACTAGTAAATAACATGAAAGTTTTTAAAATTGAAAATTCCTAAAAATGTGTGCCTCTCATAGGCAGAAAGCTAGTAAAAATACATCAACATTTTCTTTATTGACAGACTGAAATMAATTATTACTTTTACCAGAAGTAATTTCCAATTAACAACTGAAACCTTTTCTCTAAGGACACGACCCATCAATCCCCCACYTTTGGTAGGATATTCACAAGGTTGATAGGAGAAGGACATCATAGATGGCAGGCTTAGAAACAGGACCTTTAGCAAGCAAACCTGAGTTATACCCAGGCAAACCCCTTCRCTTGCTGACAGAAGGCARCTGCTGAGCAAGTTAATGCTGCTTAGATTGTTCATGTTTCTTAAATCAGCATCATCTTTCCTGATCAAATTCAGAAAATATAAATCAGAGCAGAATTCTCTGTGAGATGGACATTTTTACTCATGGAACTGCTATGAAAGAAATTGCAAGTCTGTAGCTCTCTGTGTCACTCAGGTGCCAACATGTCACAAAGCTAACAGAATGCCCTGTCACCTCAGACAGCAGGGATCACTCCTGACCTATCCAGACAAGTTTTTTCCTGTTTATGGTGCTAAGAATAGCATTCAGCATTGATATCCTCCAGACAAGCCAGGAATGAAACACGGTGAATTTYCAACATTTTGGCTCTATGGTTTGTTCAAGACCCAGGTTAGATTTATTATTCATGCATGGACCAGGTGTGAATTAGTCCTGGGCTATCTCAGGGCCATCTGGATCCAAGGGCAGCTTCACTACCTGTAGGTGGTGCAAAGCCCACACTAACAAATCCTTCTGGACCTTGTGCAAAGCATGCAGGCAGATCCAAATCATCTTTGCAAGCTGCTTCCAGAAGCAGGAGTTCTGCAGAGTACTGCACAGGAGGTTTAGGCTGGAGATTAGGAAAAGGTTCTCTGCCAARAGGTTTGTCCAGCTCTGGCACAGCTGCTCAGGGCAGGGTCCCCATCCCTGAGGGATTTAAAAGCTGTGTGGTTGTAGCACTTGAGGACAGGGGTCAGTGGTGGCCCTGGCAGTGCTGGGTTAATGGTCAGACTCGATCTTTGAGGGCTTTTCCAACCCAAATGATTTGATGATTCAGATCCTTCGGACCTGGGCTAGATCTTCACACAATTTCATATGCAACACTGTAGGTAATGTCAGGTACCCCACCTACTTGGGCAAACCCCAGCACCCAGGCAGAACACCAGTCTGAGACCTCTTACTGCTTTTCTATTGTCACTGTGCCAGTTTTCAAAGAAAAAGAAAAAAAAAGGAATAAACTGAGTTGCTTTTCTTAAGGGTAGAGTTACAATGATATGCATAGGGAAAACAGAAAAATATTGTATCTGAAATACTTTTAAGCATGCTTGATATGTCTGATATTGTCTAGACTCCAAATTAATAATGAATCTTTAAATACACTGGTAGAATAAAAAGAATCCCAACAATGGACAAATTACCCTTGTGGTATACATTTGAGCTTAGTTTGTGAAAAATATTTTACCTAAGTGCTTTTCCTGGAACTGCTGAACTGAATCAGAACTGAAGCCAGGCAGTAAAAGAGGGTTGGTATACAGCTGATAACTCCTTGTCACCACTGGTCTGAAGTGAAAGGAAAGCCTTGTGCCAGCCCCAGTGAGCAATTTAACAAACAATGRCATCCTACAAATCTCTGTTCCTTGGGATATAATCACATGGCACATCTGGTGTGCTATTTATGATGTTTTAGTGATGCCTGCTTTAATTTTATTTCACTCCTGAACTTGTTTGAATGGTATGATCACCATACTGGAGTTTGGATTAAAGCAAGGAAACTTCAGTTCACACTGCAGCCAGAGTGCCCAGCACAGCCTAACACAAGAGAAGAAAACTATTTGTCATTACAACAGAGAGACTCAGGGTGGCCCTGAATTCAGTTCTCTTGGGGAAAACCAMATTCATTTTGCAAAATGAAGTAAGTATTTTAATAAACAGCCATTACACAATTATCCAGCCCAAATGAAAGCAAGTAAAAATATGGAGCTAAGTTCCAAACCTGAACTATGAGACCACAGTTTCATTGCAGTCCATGGAATTGCAACTATTTAGTTTGCATCAAATTAGGCCTATGCAATTTTCTTTTTCCAGTTAGATGAAAAATAAAGTAATTCTTTTATTGCTTTTGTTTTCTTTTAAATTATTAATGATATCCTGGCAATTTTTTTTGATGACTTTGCTGGATATACACTAGGCAAGGATTATTTTGTGGACAAGAGACTCTGCAAGTTGCAGAAGCCAAAACATGCAAGTGTCAATCATTTTTGACATATGCATTGGACTGATTGCACCAGCTTTTATTATTTAATGTCAGAAGGGTCTGGATGCAGCTGTGGATCTTTCTGCTCTGTTTATGGGCAGCCCAGATCCAAATTCAGATGAACCAGCCAGGGCCAGGTCTCATACAACACAGTCTGATGAAAAACAAATGTCTACACAGGTTTAAAAAAAAACAAACTAACCCAGCCACACTACAGTTCTGACTTAGTCATGACACTGTAAAGAAAAAACGACTGGGCTCCCCTCCTTTTCTCACTCCACTTCAGCCAACAAAGAACTGCTTGTTTCATTTATTTCCCAGAAAGAAGCATTAGCCTTCTAACAAGGTCAGCAAAAAATGCTGCTTTTCAGTTCTAGTGCATTTTGTTCCAAAAATCTGTAAAGTATTAAAGCAAAAAGTTGCACTATCCCAGTGCACAGAGACTCCTTTATTCAGATTTCTGAGCTGAAAATAGCTATATAGAGATTTCCCAACAGTTTCAACTGTTAAGAGCTGTGATATTCACATTTAACTAATCTTTTCTGTCTTCGATGATTTAAGATTAAAATAAACAATGCAAACAAGCTGCAGGTGCAACATCAAAGCTATGATTTAGCAGGAAGTTATTTAAAAGATTAGAGATTTACTCTGCAAGCACTTTTAACAATAAATCAGTAACAAAAAGTGATGATGGGGCCTGCTCGAGGGGAGAGAGCTTCAATGCTAATGATTATTTACTGATGACTGTTAGATTTAAAATATTTAATAAAGTATTTYTGCTTTTGCTTCATGCAATCTTCAGCTTTTGCATTTCATTAATTTTGAAACAATGGAAATGACCCTCCACTCCTGCACTGGCACATGTTTGGATTACCCTTGAGGGGAAATGCTTACTCCAACAGGAACTTYGTGGCAAAATTAAAAATTACTAGAATTTGAAAAAAATGCCAACATCTCTCTTGAACACATCAACCTTGAACAGGTCAGATTTACTAGATGGCCAGTTGTTGGTTTAAAGGTGTGTGTCCTTTGATTTAATTTACCTGATACTGAAGTTAATTCCTATTACACTCTGGACCTATTAACTACTGTCCTTAAAYAAATTACTCCATTTGAAATCTGCCTGATAAATCACTTGTTAGAGGTTTTATTTACAAACAACCAGAGCCCCCTCATTCTTTTGAGAGCTGCACCACGAAACTCTCATTCCCACAGAACGTGGAAATCCTCTATAATGCTTTCAGCTCCCCTGTAAGTAATCATCAGAAGCAGGTGCCAAGATCATTCCCACTGACCACAAATGAATTGTGTTTGTTTCTTTCAGGATATCCAGTAATTAACAATGACCTGGAACAGGAAGCCTTTCCACCATGCAGGTGCTTATGAGGGTATGGAACAGAGAGGGAAAAACATGTGCTCTCAGTGTCACACATTTCTAGCCACATTTCCAGCCAATCAGACCAAGACYTGAAAAATCCTGGACATTAGTGAACACTCTTCATGGACATTAGTGAACAYTAAATACATATCATCTGGTTTTGAAGACTTTGGGAGTCTCTGTGTTCTCCAGAGACTGGCTGTGACAYAGTTACCAAAACTGCCCTTTATCATCCTTAAACAATAGTAGCTACACCTCTTCTATCATGGCAGGATATGGAAACTTTGGTTCATGTGTTTATTGTTCTTAGATAGGATTTTGGCATTGTTTTATTGACTGGATTTCCTGGCTGGTTAAAAAAAATGAAAGCAGAGGTAAAGTGCTATAACTCCCAGYTGTCCAGAGCCATTTGAAAAACCACTAGCAATACAGCTGAAAGCTAAACTTCTTAGATTCACAGATGATTTTCTATTAAACAACAAGCCTCAGAGGCTCTTCACAATAAAAAATTCTAATCTGTAATACCCAATGTCCTTCATCTTAGAGGAGCAGTGAAGGAACAGTGAAAGCCATGCTGCTTGTATCACTGGGGTCCTGCCTGCTGGGGGGTCTGGGCAGAGCCACTTCTGAGGTCAGGCCCTCTTCTTCAGAAGGGAAAACCAAAACACAACAACCACATAGTTCTTCATCTGGAGTTTGATACAAGAAGTAAATGTGGTTCTTATCAAACCTCTCTGAGGATGTGACTAGCAGACAGCTGATAAACCAACAGCACAGAGATAAAGTCATACAATCTGCTCCAGATACAGACAGAGCACAGGAGCACTCAAATCCCAGGAGCTATAACATTATTTATTATTATTATACAGTTTCCTCTTGTCTTCAGTCTGAGGCTGATCCCTTCCCCTTTTGCTTCCAACAACAAAACATACACTGAAAGCATTCCTATTAAACCCATTMATTCCTATTAATGCTATTAATTCCTATTAATGCTTTCTTAGTATATACATCTACAAATCATCCTAGAAGAATGATGATGGTAAAATGTGAAGAAAAAACAAATTGAGCAAGTCTGAATATAGGCTAACCTGCAAGAACATGCTTTCAATCGATGGGACAAATTTTCCTTTTCATTCATGAAATGTCACTGAATTCAGTGGTGGTGTGTAAATGAGCACAGAAACTTGCCTAGCATATATTACTTTTCTGTAAATTTAACAAGATGCATCAAAGGAAAGATGCCTTTGCTCTGTAACATTTAAAAGGCAGTGCTTTAAATGTTAGTGTGAAAACTAACACTAATGAAGTGTTCACTTATAGCTCATAAATAGCAACATAAAACCACAGTAAGAGAAAAGACAGAAAAATACAGCAGATTTTTAAAGTATGACTACTAACTGCAACCAACTTTCACTACATGCTTTTGCATGTCCCCAGCTCAGGCATACTATGATCTGCTATCACACTCTGTGCTTTGATAAAATGTTTGTAAGTGCCTTTGYACAATTCCCAGCAAATATTGCTGAAAGGAATTTATAAACCAAAGCATCAGGCTGTATAAAAGAAAACCTTATTTTCCTCCTCTTCACAACAAGGAAAGCACATGTGTTAGTAATTGGAAGTGCAGACCASTGTGCAGACCTGAAATACTTAAATCCTTTTCTTTTAAGTGGCACATCTTCAAAAGAAAAACTTCTTTTAGTTCCTACAGTACAAAAAACCCAAAAAACAAACAAACAAAAAACCCAAACCAAGCCAAACAAACAAACAAACAAAAAGCCAAAAAAACCCCCAAACAACCAAACAAAAACCAACAAAGAAAAAACCCAACACCACAAAGCYAAGGCAAAACACGGATGCACTGACTTCACTGGCTGCAAAGTCACAACATGAGGGCCAGAAGAGGCTGTGCTGGGTACCAGACCCCACTGCTCCTCTSCTGTTTGGGAGCTTTTGGCACAATCCCTGCACTGGGGAGCAGACCCAGCCATGCTGAGCACTCACAGAGCARCACAAAGGCCCTTCCTCTTGGCTACAGCGATTCAAAAATAGAGACATTCTGCTTTAGCACTGGAAATGACAGTGACATGGATTTTAAACTGCCACCTGAAGTATTCAGACACCTGCAATGTTTGTGCAGATTACTGCAATCTTTCTGTGCAATTTCTCTATGTGTACATACATGCATATACCCACAGTTTCTAGATTAAATCTTGTAAGATGTGTTTTTAAATAAAATAGAGTCACATGTAGTGTGCCTTTGAAAGGCATCAAAATCAGAAAAAGTTCACCAAGACATACTGATGGAGTGATTTCTGGATTAAATAAATATGGACATGGTGTAGATTTTTACACTATTTCTAGTGGGAAATTCAATCACACATTTGAACCACAATGCCAAGAACTACACAAAAAGTAGAACCTCATCATATGTGTGTGTATATATATATATATATATATATATATATATATATATGAAGGGTACTGAATGAAATACAGACTGTATTCAACAGGACAGATTTTGAAGTCTGTGGAATTACCCTTCCTGGACACCTGACATACCTCCAAGAACAGACTCTTCAATGGGTATAGACTTCTATTTCTAATCCTTTGAATCTCAAGAAAGACCCTCCTCTAACATGCAGCATAGATGTGTTTTAGTCCAGAATTTGGCTTTCCTTCACTTCCACCAATAAACTGAGGGGGAAAAGGTCCTGTGCACTGTCCTGATGGAACAGACAATGGAGCAGACGTTAACACAAGCAGAGGAGTTGGCATGAACAAACCCTGCTGTCCTGTTCTTCCCTCTTGGCCCTTGCAGCACTGCTGTGAACGGGCTGACCCACAGAAGGAAACTGTGAGTTTCACCAAGGGCTGTGACACTGCACATACCCCAGCCTTCAGTTTGTTCAGCCTTCTTCTGCAGACCCCACTCTCCCATTTTGGCTTGCTGCTGCCCACCAAACCTTGTCACATAACCAACACTCTCACTGCATTTATGCAAGCAAGGCAGCTGATCAGACAAGGGCAGGAAAAAAGAACTCAAGATTATTACCTCAGAGGCCAGCCTAGGTGTTTCTTATAAATTAAAGACAAAAGTAAATACTGCATTACTTCTGTTGGTGATCATTAGCAGACAAATGTTCAGCAGTTTCTTGGCATGTGAAKAGACAGCACTCATGAACCACACTGCAAGTGGACAACCAAGAAATCATGGGGTCAACTTAGCAAAAATTAACCAGAACAAGAATCTGCTMTGTGTTTTTAGGTCTGCCTTTTGGACACAGATTTGTGATCTTGAGCCTGTAAGCTCACCTGTTTTCATCTTCTTGAGTRGTAGAAAAGYTTAAACTCCAGAAGTGAAATGTTARGGATTATTTGGAATTCTCAAATGTACGTGAAAATACTTTCTTCCATTTACAAATTTTCTTYAAAATTTTAGAGTTTTCATGGCTTTATTTTCACTAAGGCTTAAATCTGGCAATATCAGATTGATGTAAGTTGACAATTAAATTTACACTTGAAGTACTRAACAGAAACAGCAAGGGAACCACAGCAGTTATAGGAATGTTGTGGCTAACTCATACTGCAAATCAGACTTTTCTGTAGTTTGCAAGTTGCTCCCAGTGCAGAATCTCACTATGCAAAAGCCCCACCACCATAAACAACCTAAGAAGCAAACCAGCTATACCTTCTGAGCAGAAGAAACACAGAGCTAACTGTGGGCAAGTTATCCAACAGCTTGGACATGATATGGGGGGCTTGTGGGGGTTTTCTACTCCCTCAGAACAGAAAAGCACAGGMAGAACTTATTTTTCTATGTCTAACACTACACTAAAAAGCCATGGAGGCTCTAAAATGGAACATGAGATGTTAGAACTTCACCTCAAACAGTACAAACTCACTTGCTGCCAAATCTAGAGAGGGGAAAATTAGGTAAATGAAGGGGAGAACAAACTGGTAAGAGAATCAGAGCTACCTTCTCAAACCACAAATTACTTAGACAAACAAATCAGGAGGTGCTCTCCCCAGAGGTGCCACCCAGTACTCACTGAGATTTGGCTGAGACATGGCCATGGGCCTCTGAGGTGTGGAGGTGGCTGCAGGGTGGTGGCCAGGGTGACTCAGCTGGTTCACGGGTTTGCGAGGATCTTGCCACGTGGTGATTTTCTCTATGTGACTGAGAAAGAAAAGATACAAGCTTAACATAAAATACCTGGTATATTCCATAAACAGTTCAGCATAATGCCATGAAAGTCCTATTTGTTTTTCTTATTCCATGTCTGCCCTTGCCATCTCACCCACCTGAAATTATCTATCATCTGGTTGCTTACTTTTTTTTCTGATCTTCTGCCCCTGCTGTTCTAATTTCTTTTGCTCTACTGTTGAGTAATTACTTTTACTTGAACAATTGGTAAATTCTGTTGTCATACTGAAAATCTGTAATACACASTCATCTTCAGATTATTTAACTGTCTGAAAGTTGTTCACTCTTGTCCTACCAGTCTTTTCCTACATACTCARTGTTTGGCCATTCCTCACTCAGCAATGGTCATTTTGCTGAGTGTTGGAAAGACAAGTGTTTGTCTTGCCAGATCCAACTGCTTTGTTGCTTTGCACACTAAGCAAACAAGTCTCTCTGTATGTCTCCCAGAACACCAGCATCAGTTCCCACCACCAAAGCAGGCAGATTACAGCCTCATGTGGMATCACCAACTGCTCTGTAAAGGCACTAAGGGGTTTTATTGCAATGCAGTTAACAACATATCCACCATTTCAGTATGCAAACTCTCATATGCATGTATTAACCTGGAAACAGTGGAGTCATRCACAAATCCACATAAATTTTACAGKAACTATAAGAATGATCACTGTAAAATATTTTTGGCCACAGAATTCAGTGGTGAAAGAACTACAGTTTTGTTGCAACTGAAAGTTTACACTGAAAAGCATCTGTTTTGTAAGCATTTTAAGGATGAGCATGTAATTCTGTCTGAAACAAGAAAAGAAAAAGGAAGTATGTTAAATCCATCAACAGTCTGGTATCTATCAAGGGATTGCCTGGCTCCAAGCCCAACCAACTAAGCAGGTTACTGTCTGTGCTTGAGTGGTTCTCCTTTGTGGTTTTTGTTACAGAGGTAAGTTTTTAAGAAGAACACATCAAGAGRCATAAAAATTTAAACATTCTCTATGTGGGAAACCATTTTGATCCAGCTTTCATAAAAGAACAGTGTAAAATCTTTACTGTGCTCCATCTTWAACTTGCCATTGCTTTTGCAGACCCTCGTGGCACGGCCACCAGTGCTGTCACCACCCCACACCCAGCTGACTGCCAATTTCACAACCAAGTTTCAGTTTATTTGTGATGCACATCTCAGGCATCTCCAAAAACAGTGTGAATTACGAGAAGAGAAAAAGGAAARGAACCTAAACCATTTTTTAAAGAACAGGAAAAATGTGACATCTTTATGTAGTCTGTAGCCATTTTCTTCTCCTATTATTATGCATTTAATGTACAATTCTCAAATGAAAGATCAGACTCTTTCATGAGTGTTACTCAGCCTCAAACTGCTGAGTCACTTCCTTCCTTCACAGCTTCTAGAGTTTTTGTTTGTTATTAYTCACAATGAAACCACTCATCATTGTTTCTCTCTAGGATTAAAACGCTTTATTCTCTCCTCATTGTAAACCTTTATTATATTTTAGCTTTCCTTCTCTTTACTCTTACATTTCAAGTATAGGAATTCTTGCATACGGTGCATGAAGTCAGAGCCTCAAACTTTAACAGTATCTTGCCTCATCTACAATATTGAAATAGAAYTATGTAGAGAAGTAAGGAACTTCTCTGACTTGCTTTTATAACTTTTGTAAGATTCTTACTTGAGGTATATTCAAACATATGACAAAGCAGCCCCAAAATCCATACTACAATTCTCACTTTCAAGGTTTTCATTGCAATTTTTGCATCTCTCATTATTATAAATCCTAATARCAGAGCAGGCCATTTCTCAACAAGGTCTTCATTCACAAACAAGCAGAACAGGACAGTAGAGATGTCCATTTTAGCTTCTGTTTCTGCATCACTGGTTAGACTGCTGGGGGTCTCCATATGCAAACAATAACTTTACATGTTCCAACAAAATCAGGGGAAGTTAAATATTGACACCTCAAATAAGACACACAAGAATCTGACAAAGAGGACAGAGAGCATGCTCTCATAACTGCTTCCCAACCTGCTCAGATCRTGGCATTCCCACCCCTGAAGTCCTGCAGTGCTCCAGTTCAGCAAGTGGCAAATTATATCCCACGTGTGGACCTTCATGAGAGAAAAACTAAACCAAGGCTCAGRTCTAMACAGCTGAGTATTTTACTTAACTTCAGGATTCTGTTCCACCAGCYGCACCTTAGGCTTTTGTTAAATGCCTCCTGTTTGGGTGTCAGCCTCTTGCTTTGAAATGTCAGTGTTCCTCTGGATTTGTGCTGCATTTTGTAAGTGCAAGACTTCTCAGTGAGTGTAAATCAGCCAGCAGCAGCACGAGGAACACCAATTCTCTGCTTGTACTCACCCCAACAACCAGTGCAATGTGTCTCAGTGGGGTCTATTTTCAGACTTTTTTTTTTTTTTTTTGTATTAGGAAATTCAGAGCAACTCATCTAAAAAGGCTGCAGGGGAACTGAGGAAGACAAACTGATTATTCTGTAAGTGCACTGCCACCTGAAATAACACAAACACCGAGTCTGACGCTCAGTGCCGAGCTTTTCTGGGGTACTTTATCAGGGACTGAAGGCAGGGAGCGAGTGTGGGGTTTGTGACTGAGCCACATCAAAGAGCAGCTGGTGACTCACCAGGGCTCAGCCCTCAGCTCTGACTCATGAGCCCCTCTCTCTCTGCCTTGGAGCATCTCCAGCCTCCAAAGCCAAACATTGGGAAATCTGTTTACATGTCCTGGAGCAGAGCCAAGGCATTGCCCAACCCTCTCTCTGTCCCTCTGCTCCCTGCAAACAAAAACAGCACAGAAAGGAAGTGTACTGGAAGGCAGAGGCCATTCACACTGCTCTGACACTCTGTGATGTGGCAGATGGGAAGGCTTTTAAATTTCAGAAAATTACCTAAGGGACACAAGAGTTGGGTCCATTGTCTGAGCTTGCTCAGGGTACTGCAGTGCAATTTCTGGTAAAGCCAGAGCCGGAGCCAAGCCCACACTATTCCAGTAACCACAGGATGCTGCAGGATGCAGCAGCTGAAGGCTGGCTGTGGACAAACCCACAGAATATCGAGCATCTGTAAAAGTCTAGAGTCATCTGCTTCATAAAAACCTTAGCTCTAGTATTCTTTTTTATGCCTTACAGTCACAGGTGAGGAAAGCACAAGATCTGAATGGGAAAGATTTTTAGCTTTAGAAACAATTACCCAATGTGCACATGGCCAATTCTCAGAGGAACTCGTGCAATCTGTGTGTATGTGACACTGCACTACCGAGCTGGGCTAAACGCTTACCAGCAGTAGTTACATTTATATACCGGGACACTGAGAGTGCTCCGGGCCCCCTGCTCCCCAGGGGAACAGCAGCTCCTCCCCAAGGGTGGCACTGCCACAGCTCCCAGTGCCCTGCTCAGCTGGGGAGTGTGGCCAAGGGCAGGGCAGGAATCCCTGCAGGGGATCAAGAGGATGAAGAAAATGCTATAATTAGGTGGGACTTCACAGCAGCTTASGGCAGCTGTTGGAGCTGGTGGGAGGACTGGCTGGGGTGCCACAAGAGCAGCAGCTGCTGCCACYCCCAGCACTGCCCCTGCCTGTCCCACCAAGGTCACCTTGTGCCAGCCCCTGCTGGCTCTGCACACTGGGGKGCACTTCTGCCACTGCCATCCTTCKAACCCAAAACCAGCGGGAATTTAATGCTCGCTACAAAACACTAGGTGAGAAACATTTTAGATTACCTCTTATAAAAGCACCTGTACATATGCTGTGTGTTTTCCTGGACACTGAATTTGTGAATGCTTCTTGCTGGGAAAGGCAGGACGTGGTCCAACAACTGCATGAGAATACAGTGTTCTGTCCTGAGATGCAGCTGGATGTCTTCCTTTGCCATGCTGCTTTTCCCCTTCTCTCAGCACAGACTGGAAAATTCCAAGTTCTGCTCTCATCACAACATGAAAAGATTTACAGAAAGCACAGCACCATGTCCTAATGTCCTGCATTCACCTGTGCATTTGRTAACTGTAACTCTTTAACAGACTCCGTAGTCCTGATGTAGGAGCTACCTTCAAACACACAAGGGACAGTCACTTCTCTTACAAATGCTTGGAAATCCTGCAGTTTCAGGAGGACAGCCCAATTTTTATGGCTTGTCACTAGTTTACAGTTAAATTCAAACTTCAGTGGAAATGGGATGGAGTTAAATTATTACCTGAATCACATCCTGCTAAAGACAATGAGCTTCAAGCTGGCATGAACCCACATAAAAACGTTTGGAGAAAATTCCTGATTGGCATCAACASTTTACATGGCAGACTGTGCAGACAGCAAAGCACCAATGTCATTAGGCTGGCAGCTGTCTCAGACTTCTTTTTCAGTTTATATTCACATTACCCCCCAAGAAAAGGGATGTGTAAAGTTTAACAATGAACACGGCCAAGTGAGTGCTAGCTTCTCTTCATTGCCTTATGGCCAAGCATTGTGTTAATCACAGCTTTCCCCAGAGTACCTGCCTCACTCACTGAGTGCATTTCACTGTCCAAAGGCACTGTTTCAGATGTGCTAGGAAGTGTTTTCTTCAGTTAACATGCAGCTTCATCCCATACCTGCTGAACATGTTTCAAACTCTGTTCTAGTGACAAGTGTAATGAACAGTCTTTCAAAGATAACGAGAAAATCACCACAGTGCAGCTTCAGACATCCCCATCTGGTTCTGCAAGGAGATCCTACAGGTCAGGGGTACAACATATGCAGCAGTACTCAGTGTTTCCAGGGAGAACTTTGAAACATCTAGCCCCTGAATCTACAAAATCTGTATTGCTTTAGTGTTCCAAACACAGCTCCCAGTGCCCCCAGTGTGAGTCAGGAACCACAGGGGGTTGGTGTGGAGGGGAGGGGGTTTCTTACTTTCAAATACACACACTCTGGCATGCAATTACAKGGAGATAAAAATCTAGTTTTTTTCCAGCCAGCACTAAAACAGACGAGAAGAAGATGAAGGACTAGGGCCCTTCTTTAAGCTGCCTTGTGAAGATACAACTTGACAAATGGGTAAGAGGCTCCCTTCACAGCACAGTACTTTGAGACGGGAAATCAGATGGCCACAGCGAATTCCCTGTTTTTAGCACAGGTGCCTCTACATGTTGAGGTCTCCTGATGTTTCCATATATGAGAATATATCATTCTTTACCATCRCTAAAAGCACACAAATATAAAATCCAGTATTTCTCAATCACTTTCCTTTGGAGTGGAGAAATTACCAACATTCAATAGTTCAGCCACTTGTTGCTGTGGGAGTTTAAGTGATGTTCTGCACTACCCCACAAGTTTTAGCTACTCAAATTCATGGCACTTGCTTTTTCAGACTGATAATGTTTCATGAAAATTACATGAAGCTTTAACAAGCAGCCACAATGTAATTATTAAACTGATTGAACCATGGACTTTGTTCTCCTGCTGCATGCTCCTCACCATCTCTGGTCCTGAAGCTGGAACATTACATCTGGATTTGAATATTTATTACACTATGCTAAGTAACTCCTTCAGTGAAGAGAAYTGCTCTTTTCCTGAATTAGCTTCAGCATAATTTGCTGTGAGGAGAACTTTGAGAATGTCCTGCTGAACTCCCCTGTCACTGATCCCATTGTTGGTGTACATGGAGGCCTTAAAAAACATTAAACTAGTTATACAAATGGATACAAAACACCCTTTGAGTTCTACTGACAACTTAACCTTTAGGATTTGGATGAAATCCCAATTCTTGAGAGAAAGGAAAAAAAGGTACTGAATGAAGCTATTATATAGAACATTCTTAGGGTTTTTAACATATACAATAGATAATAGCATTAATGCATTTGTTTACTTGATGAGTGCCTGTAGCACTCATATTTACAGYAATGTATTAAAGATTTTATTAAAACCATGTTTATTTTATTTAGGGAAAAATGTAGCAATTTGAAGACAAAGCATCTTTTGTGAGAGACACATGACACTTTCAGATGCATGCAGTCTCTGAAATTGTTGAGCAGGTTACAGAATGACAGGTAACTATCTGTCCTGCCTCTGAGCTAGATCACCAGTCTTYCTGTGAATGCCTCACTTTACCAATACAAAAGTCATGTCAAAAGGGACCATATTTATGAACAATCACAGTTTGCATACATAAAATACAAACTGGTGCTGTCTTGTAACAAAAATGGGAGAAGGGGCCCAACCTAATAAACACTGACTACCAATGTGGCATTTCTAGACAAGCTGTTATWACTTTAACATATTCTGCATTCTAGTAGAAATTAATGCATAAACAAGAAGTCCCCCTTCAACTATACAGAGTCCCCTTAAAAGGACACATTGAAAATCTTCCCCAGGCAAGAACAGATGGCAGGACAGAAAAACAACCCAGAGCAAAACAGGACACAAAATACCTTTGAAGTTACAGAAAACTCACCTGAAGTTATATTCTACTGCACTGGCTGGAGGCAGAGAAATGTGTGACTCCACAGAATTCAGTCCCAGAATTCTCCTCTGCAATCTACATTTTTTATTTCATATGTTGCTTTCTGTGTCTGTTAGAAAATCACCATTACTGTTCCCAGGGCATTGTGCATTTTGGCATGTTCATTAACAAAAAATTAAGAAAGTGATTTTTTTTTTCTAATACTGTTGCCTTTTTAATCAGAGAATTTAGAGGGTTGAATTAATTACCATAATACCAATAAGACTCTGYTTTACTATTTATCCAACAATTATGCACTGTTTTTGCTCTGTAATTTTAAGAATAACTTGTCAAGAGCWGCAGATCATTGCAATATATTCAAGTACATGTCTGTAAAAGGTTTTTGTTGCAGAAATAAAACTATTTTCTACTCCATCAGCAGGCCCATCTGCAATCCTGCCTACCTTCTGATTTTGAAACATACAGAGATCAGCATTTCTTCAAAAGACAACAAAATATTGTTACCACAGTCTCCAGAATTTCCTTCCACAARTGCACAGCAGTTGTTCTAACTTTTTCCTATGACAAGCTTTTGAAGTGCTTGGTCAGGATTTGCAGACAATAGCACAGATTGGTTTGAGGAGGAGCTTTCCCTGGGAGACAATCCCCCTTCCCTAGGAACTGAACACTCAAAATACACACATTTGTGCAAAGCTGCTCCTGGTACTGCAGCTCAGTCAGAGATCATTCTCACAACCTCAGCTTTCAGGTCAGTACATTTATTAAGCTCCAAAAAGGTCAAAACAACTTCTGTTTTCTGAACTTCAGTACAGCAATATTTCTATTTTAATATGCATGCCAGTATCTACAGCACAACAGACACACAGAACCAAACTAGATACTGAATTTTTTYCCCCTCCATTGCAAAAGCATTTTCTCCTATGATTTAGTTTCAACATAACCAATTAAAAATAATGTTTAGGCAACAAATTTCATTCAATAAATCACAGACATAACTATTTAGATGAATAAAATTACTCTGGGTCTATATTTATCTACCTCAATAATGGTTATGATGTAGATAGAATTATTTAAAATATCAAGCCACTCAAATCTCTCAGTATTTTAGAAAATACTTTGTTATTGAAATATCATCAGGAACAACTCTGTGACTGGTACCTGTAAGCACTGAAGTTTTATTCACTTGCCTGTGATTCAATGTGTCACACTTCTGTTTTTAKCCAACCACAAATTCTGGGTTTTGGTCCCTGCTATCCTTTCAGGTGTTACATGGTGCACATTAATTACAGAATTGTGAGAGCCATTGTTTCAAACCTCTGTGTTTCAAGTTAAATAACATAAGCACATGATTACTCGATGGAGCTGCACTGCCCAAGCATTTCTGCAGGCTCTGAAAACCCTCCCACACAGGTCCCTGCTGGCCACCTGCCAGCCAGGGCCACTTGTGCCACAGGGAGAAATTCCTGCAGGCACCAGAGGGGTGAGCATCCACACCCAGCTAAAAACAGCCAACAAAGCTGCTCGTCCTTCCCCAGCCCCACAAATGCTGCTTGTCCTTCCCCTGCCCCACAAATGCTGCTTGTCTTTCCCCTCCAGCCCCAACTCCACAAATGCTGCTCATCCTTCCCCAGCCCCACAAATGCTGCTTGTCCTTCCCAGCCCTACAAATGCTGCCTGTCCTTCCCCTGCAGCCCCAACCCCACAAATGCTGCCTGTCCTTCCCCAGCCCCACAAATGCTGCCTATCCTTCCCCATCCCCACAAATGCTGCTCATCCTTCCCCTGCAGCCCCAGCCCCACAGATGCAAAACGTGCAGATCCCATTCACAGAGCAGAGCAAAGGCTCCAGACACCACGGGCAGAGAAAGCAGCTATCAGGATGCCTTTGGCATTTCCTCTGTAAAATAATTTCAATAGGAGAAAATCTGCTTCACTTAAATGAATGCTGGGACAACCATGACCTTGAATGCATCAGGACTTATCTTACTTCCTCCATTTGGACCATTTAATCACTGCTGAGAATACAGTAAGGAAAACAGACAATTCAGGAGATACATAATTCTTACACAGACAAAAGGGCAGGACAGAATGTTGCGCTCTTTGTAAGTCCTCAGAAGGTGAGGAAAAGGAAAGCAATCAACCAAACTCAGCTGCTGGAGCTCAGGGATGTGGAGCATGGCTCTTTCCTCTTCCCTGTAAGATTAAAAAAATCCATCAGGACTTCTGATACYCAAACACCCCTCACTTTCAGGGCCTGGAGAAATGTCTGATGGATTCTATGCAAATAATGACAAAAGCCTGTCTCTTACCAACATCAGCATCTTCCCTACCATTCCCTACTACTGATTTAGAGGGTTCCMTCACAACATGGAAAAATTTCCATGGCTTACACCTCTTACATGGCATATGCACATGAGAAAAATCCCATCACTTCTTCCAGTGGAGTCACAGRAAACAAATTAAAATTGGTCAAATTTCTACAAACATCTGTTGGTTTACCTGTTTTTATTACCCTCTTAATTTTGAAGGTCAGCTAAGAATATCAAAAGAAAAGGTCTAAAAGCAATGGCTCTTTCCAGYCAGCACCAGTAATGCCCTGTTCCCACAGCTTCAGTGCTGAGTGCTGTGCTGAGGGCCTCAGCACCCCACTCKAACAGACAAAAATGGCATCAGGTTATGAGCAACTTTTTCAGAAGCTTCTTACAAAACTCTGACTCCAAACATATTGGTTCCAGCTGTTCAGAGAGTTTCAGTGCACAAAGGTCAGGAGATGTCCTACTTGGATTATTTTTTTCTCTCTGATTCATGGTGGAGGTGATTAGCTAGCAGATGAATTTTTCTTGGACACTATTTCTACCTTCCATATGAGCTGATTAGTTCCCATGGAAGAAAAGGCAGGACAAATAACCACACTAATCACCAGAGTTCAGAAAGTTGACCTTTCACAATCTCAAAACTAATGTGTATCCAGGAAATCCTGCCAGACAGTCACTGTTTGCAAATGGCTGGGAAATGTGATCATTTGCCATGAAAAACAGATGAAAAGCAGGAGCTGGTTAAAAGACTAAGTCTTTTCTCAAACAAAAGATTTCCAAAATAAAGAAATGATGTCTCAAAGCTGACAGCTGACCTGAGCTTACCAAAGGGGCCAGTTCTGCACTGCTGCTCTCTGTACATGAGAATTTTAACATGAGACCAGAATTGCAAGTAAGATCTAGCTGAACATAAAGGATTTCTGTCATTTCTGACACTGCAGTAAAATTCCAAACAAACACAGTCTATTTGAGAAGAAATAGTTTTAAGCACAAATGTAGACAAGCAAGGCTCCCCTTAGGCTCAGAAAGTACAAAATACCAGATGTTTAACAATGGAGGTGCATCTCACTGGTGTCTAAAGGAGCACGTGTCTGAGGTCAGTGGTGTGAGGAGATGGGTCCATGTCACAGGARCACACTCTGCTGTGCTCACAGGGAAGCATGCTGTAAAATGGAGGCAGCACAAATTACACTTTTTATTAGCAAGTCAAAGGCAGTCCCTAAATCTATTTATTTAGCAGTGCAAGAGAGTGACTGATCAGGTAATGTTTAGCCTAGACATTTAACCTGGTTAACAAATATAATTTTGACTGGGGAGCAGTGTGGGATGTGTGTATATGGAGGGGTCAGAGAAAAACATTAGCTACCCTCAGAAAAGGTATGGCTTTTTTTAGTACTTAAATGTTGTATAAYAGCTACAAAAAATGCTGACACTCACTGAAAAATATAATTTAAAAGCCAGTCCTAAGTGCTGTAAAATTTCCTAATATACCATTTAAAATCTGGCCCTAAAATCTGGCACCTTAAATTTTGGTATGTAAAATCTTGTAGGAATGAAATATTTCAGACCAGTTTCTTAYCTGAAAAACAGTCTCCCTGTATTTCAACTGGACTTCTTATTGAATGAATGCAGAATTATTTAATAWAAACATAAAAWAWCCTGAGCTGGAAGGGAMCCATGAGGATTATCCAGTCCAACTCCTGACTCCMCAGAGGGCAACCTARAAGTTAATCCAGCTATTTGAGAGGCACCCAAACACTTTCTGAGCAGCACTGGGCCTGGGGCCACATCGTGGGGAGCTGGTTCCAGTGTGTGACCTGGCTGTGAGTGAGGAGCTGCAGCCTGATGTGCACCTGAGCCCCCAGCACAGGGATGGGAGAAGYCCCCAGCACCTCCCCAGGAAGAACTCAGCACGTCACCCCTCAGCCTCCTCCTCCCCAGGCTGCACAAACCCAGAACAACTCCCCTCCTTTACAATTGCACATCAGAAGTATTTTGCTGGACTGTATTTCATTATTATTCAAAGCCTTAAAATCCTTTATGRTTTTTCAAGAAATACCCAAAGTCAAACAGTAAGTGAAAATGGACCTCTGACCAAAAATAAACCACTAGGGAGGCAAAARAAACTCTGTGAGAATGCAAATTGAGATATGACCTGCGAGGTGTTCTCTCATCTTAGTAATTATCAGGATGTTTTATTGGTATACTGAGTTCAGGGGAGAGTAATAAAGCAGYCATATAAAAAATTAGCTTGTAAAATTTAACAAGATGTTGACGGTTTCATAATTCACAATAATGGAAGTAATTAGATTATTACCTGACTGGTAGGAGCCATCATGCTCTGTTTTCATTTTCACTTAGCTGACAGAACAAGATCAGTCTGTATGTGTGGACACAGCTGACCTGGGGCTGAGGGCTCAGCCCAGACTGGTGCCCCAAAGGCACAGAGCCAGCACAGCCCAGCCAGGGCTGCCCCAGGGGCAGGGGTGGAGCAGCCAGGGGCAGCTCCCTGCCCCTCCAGGGAGAGCTGAGCCAAAGCCAAGGGAGAGCCAGAGCAGCAGGAACCTGAGAGCTGCCAGGGAACCCCCAAGGGAGGGGGGAAATTTTCCTATGAGTAGGTAGTATGTGGATTTTATGTTTTTTGTTTTTTTTTTTAACACGATTATCTTAAATTGTTCTTCACATGAGGTCCAGATAATAGRATAAAAACAGTAAAACTGTAATATCCCCAGAGAATCTAACAAAGGGTTACTTCCAGTTTGCTTTACACCTTCAGAAATTACATTTTAAGTAACAGTATGCATTTCTTTTCCAGTCTGTCTACTTCACAGCTTCCTGTTTTTCTAGAAAAATGAATCAGACATTTGTTTCTCTAAGATAAAAAAAGACCACTGAAAATATTGTTCTAGTAGAAGCCATCCTGACAGAAAAAGGAAATGTTCATGAGACAATATCCTCAGTAGAAGGCATGCTTTTAGTAAAGCAAACCAGGCAGTACCACAAAACAACTCAAATAAATGCAAACATGTGTCTGTATGTGCAGGAAAAGCAGCACAAAATGGAAACTCACAGTGCTCCTGTGTCTTAACTACATCCCAGATTGTTTYACCTGCAAACTCTTTCACCCTTTATTGCCCAACTCTTTGTTACAAGAAAGATCTGTCATTAATTGCTAAAAAAGGGCCCAGTGAAAACCTCAACACTGAATGAATRTTCTGAGCAGCATTTGACCATAAATACACAGCATGAACACCAGGATCATTCCCATGGGTTCTGGCAATCATTTGACAAGAGAATCCCCACAGGAGCTGCTCTGTGCAATGCACAGCACCTGARGCTCTCTCATTTCCACGCTGCAGCACAGAACAGCTCCTCACCCAGATGTTTGCCACTGGAACATCATGGCAAATCTGCCAAATAATTCACAACTACAACTACACAGAGCTCATGGAAACAAAGTTAGAGCTTCCCTCTGTCCTCAAAGAAAGGCTACCACAGAAAGAAAATAAACATAATAATGTGAATTATCCAGTCAGTGCAGATGGTTGCTTAAAATAATATTTCTTCATATATTTGGGTGAGCATGGTTAATACCAAGAGCTATATTTTCATTTACAGCATAGAGACTAAGATTGCTAAGGTTTTTATAAAAATACAAACCTCAAACCAGGAGCTCTCCTAGCTTTGAAAAAGTGTTTTACAACACACATACCTTGACTGACTACTCTCACTGCTGAATCTTGAACAAAACCCTAATTTCTTTTACATATCAATGATTTTCTGTTGTGCTTTCAGTAAGTTGTGAATAGCCTCACTAGAAACCTCACTTACTCTAGTTACTGAGTTTTACATTGTCTGCTCTCTTGCAATAGCACAATTTCATTGATTTTCCATTTCCATAAAGTCTTCCAGTAACAGGCAAAAATCCAAATGCCAACTATAAAACATAAATAAAGAAGTACAGCCCTCCACCACCTCTAATAAAATTAAGTTTTATCAAATATTATAACCTACTATTGGTAATGTCAGGGCTCAGGGACAGTGATGGTGGCATCTGTGAAAATACCATCCCATGACTGGAAAATCTTCATCAAAGGAATGGCTGCCAAAGCATTAAACCTGCATAAAAAACCAGGTACAGCCTGTGGGTGTGAAGGGGTGGAAAGCATCACTGGYACCACTGCATCCCCAGGCTGCCAGGTCAGCTACAGCTGGAGGATGTAGAGACACATCATTCAAAATGAAATTGTGGTCCACAATTTTCACATTAACTTCACTCACACCAACCCTCAGTTTTCCCATGTGCTGATACAATTCAGCTTGTTTTGTTTTATACCTTTAGAAATTGCATTTTAAGTAACAGTAGGCATTTCTGTTYATCATCTTTTCTTCACCATTCATTTTGCTTCATTTGCAAAAGATATTTTTCCCAAGCTCTGAAGCAAAAGCACTGATATTTCTGTTTAAACACATTCCATAGAATGACTAAAACATGAAACTGGAAATGCAACACCAAAACCAAATGTGAAATTAAAAAAAACCAACCTTTTGTGAAGAATTCCCACACTGAGTTGTGCTGGCCAGCTCCAAAGGGCTGACCTCTACACTCCCCACAGGCTGCACTGCCTTGCTGATGCAAAGCTCTGTGTGAGCCCAGAGCCCCCTGAAGTGTGTGAGGGCACTGCCAGGGGCTGCAGAGATGGGCAGGGCAGGAGTGCCTGTGTGCCTGACATACAGAGCACATGAGAACAGCTGCTTCTGTCCAAACAGCCTGGACTAAACACCCTAAGGCAATCACTTTTACTCCTGAAGCATTTGAAAACGCAGGATTTTAAGAAAATTCTGAAAACAACGTAGGCATTTCTACCTTAAGATTACAGAAGAGAGAGTAGCTCATGGATCCTTGGTAGTTTGTTAAGTGGAACTCCAACATCATCACCATTAAATCAGCACTTGAGAAACAATCAGACACACCCCTAATACTATCAATTACAGCTGGAAAATTTAGTTTTGATGTTTATATTCCAATCTCAGAACTTCCCAAGTATCTCTAAAACGAGCTATAAATGTGAGCTGTAGTTGAATTTCTGACAATTGAACTCCAGTGGTGCATCACAGCTTTCCTGCCTGTTAAGAACTCTTTAATGCACTCAACAATTTTGGATAAAAGCCACTGGCAGTAACACATCTTGGTACTCTCTAGCACATTATAATTTATTTCTAATAAGGGGATACTGGCAAGGGGAACAGTTCAGGCTCCAAGTCCCACAGGAATAATCACTGGAAACAAGGAAGAAAAAAATTCCCTGAAGGTGTGCACCAGATGCTCCAAAAGCCCATGGATCAGTGAAATGTCCCTGTCCCCTGCCCAACACCAAAGCCAGCAGGGATGAGTGGCCTCCTGCCTTGTACCAGCACCAAGGAAAGCCAAAGCCTCAGGAGCCCCCACGGGACATCCAGCACAGCCACTGTGCTGGGCACACCTGGGCACACCTGGGCACACAGGCAGGACTCTGCAGGTGCTGCTGGTGCCTTCCATCCTGGCCAGAATTAACTGAGTTACTCCTGAGCACCATCCATCTCCTCCCTTCCAGTCTGTAACTGCATTCCCAAGAGGGAAAGGTTTCYCTGTGAAGAATGCTGTACAGCACCAAGCACAACACCAATGTGAAATAACAACAGCCTCCACAGAGTTAACACAAATGCTTCTCAAGGAAACACCATATTAGAAAATCACTTCAACAGTTCAGCTACCTTAGTTTGTTTTGTCATTCTCAGGAAAGAAGTTCTTCATTGTATTTGTATTACTTTTTACAGTATTTRTRTTATTTATATTACTCATTTGCTGTYCTGCTAAACACAGTTGAATAAAATTGATCATGTGTTAAATCAAGCTGTATTCCAACAGAAACCAGTAAAAAAAAATCTGAACATTTTGAGAAAATGAAATATTGTAAGTAATCAGCCTCCTTATCCCTGACCAGAACTTACTGGCAAATATGTCCTGGTATGACAAATGTTTACTGAAACATTTTAAAAATAACAGTGATAAAGATAACAGTGGCAAAASTTTCACAAATCTGTTTATAAGAATCTGACCAAGAAGCTCTCTACACACACTGAGAAAATATGAAACCCTCAGTCTTCATTTGAAATATGAGGCTGGACCACCTAAACCCAAACTGGCCTAAAGCAACGCCTGAAAGATTCTTTGTACAGAACATGCATCCCCAGCCCAGCGTGCAGATCAGTGCAGCTGGCATTCCCCACTACAGGCACTGCAGCAGGCAGCTGGCCTGTCCCTACAGAAATGCTTTTTATCAGAAATAAATCACACTTACATTTTTTTCCACACATGCTCACACAGAAAAATGCTTTAGATAACATTGCTGCAAGTGTGTGTTCCTCAGCCTGTTCTCCAGCCCCCACTTGTGCAGGGTGGTGTTTAATTACAGGGTGGAGTGGTCCCCAGGCTACTTATGTTTCTTCCAGTCACAGCCAGAAAATTTCTGCAGGAACTGACATGCAGGAGTGCAACTGCTTCAAGTTGTAGCTGGTTCCCTGTCAAAAAGTCAGCCCACTGTTCATTGAGACTCACACCAGTACTTCTGTTAAATAATTACTGAAGATGTGCTTTAGTACAACAAATTGCACTCTGAACTTCAACAAATAATAAAGGCTTTAATAGGACCTAATTTGGATATTTACTTTTAATTGGTTTCTCAATTTTTTTTGCTAATGCCAAGAAACAAAGCACTGGGGGTTTTTTTGTTTGTTTTCCCTGACTATAGGGAAATGTAAACTTGTATGCCTAATTTGATCAAATATGATTTTCAGCACATCACCTGACTCAAATCCTCTATTACTTTGTTGCACACAGCTTTAAACTCTGCTTTCCATAATCAAGCCTAAATTATATTTTCACTTGAMGAATACTATACCATTTGTAAAATACTGTAACTCATATGTGAGCATTTCATAGCTAAATATTACTCCCCAAAGCAYTGGGGTATAATAAAATACATTAAGGGTATAAAGAAATACTTTATTCCAATTAATTTTATATATATGAGAGAAGTTCTATTGGACAGATAAAACTGGGGAAACAAAACAAATATTAATTTAGGTAAAAAACTACATGTACAATGAATATTGTATTTTGTATTAAAAAAGTGCTGTTAATCAGAGTATTACTGTTGATTTGGGGGAAAAAAAGGTAAAACCACTTTGAGTTTTTTACCTATGCTTTTTATTTACTAAAGRCCTTGTATCTTTGCCCCAAGCAACAAGAATCCTTCGGCTTGGAAAACTCTGTCTCTAGGTCAGAAATGCATGACAGGAAGGTGAAACCACATGAGCTCATTTTGGTATTAGTCAAAAAACACAGAGCAGACAAAGATTATGTTATGCAATTTTTAGCCAGAGGTATCTGAAAACACTCCCTGACTGAACCCTAGCAAGAATTTTTATTGAATAATTATCTATCAATGTTACAGTGCTCCTGTCCRTCAGCTACTTCTCTGTAGCTTGTTCTATTGAGAAAATACGTGCTGGGTGTAGAGACATGAGATCTTCTCATTTACGTGATAAAACAGATTAAAAACAAACTTCTAAGTTKGGGCCCTGGGATGTATCATAAACAACACACAGTGACATACAGGAAGGTGTTTACATGCTTTGCTGGGAGCTMAGAGTGTGACAAAAGGCAAAAAATCTGAATTCTGCAGTCATTTGGAGACTGGGCTCTTGAGTAATCCATTAGAGATTCCAAACCCACGAGGCAAAGAAATCATTATACAATCAAGTAAGTCATTACTTTTTTCACTTTTTTAAACAGTTTTGTCTCTTTTTTTCCCTCACACATTGTCTATATGACATTTACGATGGCTGAATACCCACACATGGCTTAATGTGAACTCAAGATTTTCCTCTTCTGACCCAGAAGGCTGCACTGAGCAAGTAACTGATGTCCTGGAGCCCTGGCACTTTAACTCCCTCAGTATCCTCAGCTAGATGCTTCATCAGTAAATGGTTTATTTCCTTAGCAAACATCTTATTTTATTTACAAAGTTAATGCAGTACGACTGAATTTGCAATCAATCTGTAGCTGACTTACAGGATCTACCAAAATAAGGCACCGTTGTCTTGCCACTTATTACAGCTATTATGTATTTTCAGGCTTATTAAACGGCTTAGCATCAAACGTCAATTGTCATAAACGAAACACTCAGGCCAAAATGTGGGCAGTTGTGCTCCCACACTTGTCACGGTTGTCACCAGAGGCAGGCGGTGTCCCCGGGGATGCTCCCGGCACAGGGCGGCCGGAGCCGGGCAGCTCCCCCCCATCCACAGCCCCTTCTGCCTGCGCCGGGYCACGGACGTGCAGAGCTCTGCTCCCACGCTCCGCGAACTCCCTGCAATACCCGTGAGTGAACTTACTTTAAAAAAAAAGCATGATCAACAAGTACGGCAGGACTTCTGCCCGGCTCCGGGAGCGCCCCAGGCTCAGCCCCATCTCCCTTTGGGATTCCCCCCGGAATGTGGCGCAGCTCGGGCCCGCACTCAGCCCCACAGCGCGGCCGCCGCCCCGCGCCCCCGGCGGGCCCGGAGCTGCCCCGGAGCTGCCCCCGCACTCACTTGAGGAAGTAGCGCTGCCCGGTCTGCGTGAGCGCCATCTCCCAGCCCGGCGGCAGCGGCCGCTCGTCCGTGACATCGCAGGAGCGCTGCCGGAGGTGTCCGTGCTGCGGCGGCGGGGCCGCGCCGGGCAGCGAGGCGGGCGAGGAGTGCGAGCGGCCGTGCAGCGGCGGCGGGCGCGGCGCGGGCCCGCCCGAGTCCGTGCTCGACTGCCGCGAGTGCGAGCCCGAGTCGGGCTCCCTGAAGAAGGACTCGGGCAGGATCTTCTTCCGCCAGGAGCTGGGCCTGGGGTTCATCACCGCGTTGAAGAGCGCCTCCAGCTCCGTGTCCAGGTCCTGCGTGACGTGGATCACCTGC